>JAOEHX010051514.1:0-28241 GCA_025448015.1 Bolborhynchus lineola
AGCAGCAGCGGAGAGTTCTACGACCTCGCGTTCAAGGTGCGGGGCTGCGGGGGGCACGGGGATGGTGCGGGCACGGGGGCGTCCAACGGAGAAGTTCGCGGGGCTGGGACCGGGCGGGGATCCGCGCATCCGTCCATCATCCCCGCATCCGTCCATCCCTCGATCCGTCCATCCCTCTGTCCTCCCAACCCTCTCCATCCCACCGTCTCTCCATCCCTCCATCGCTGCCCACCATCCCGCGCCTCCCGCTCGCTGGGGTCGGGCGCGGCTGCACCGGCGGAGCCCTCCGCTCCTGCGGAACTTTAGCAAGTGCTGACCAAAGGCGTTCCGCTGCGCTGGGTTATCGCAACCTCCTGCTTCCTCCGTAACAACGTCAAAATGCGGTTGTGGAGCGGGTGACGGTGCGCCCTGGGTCGCGTCGGATCCGCGCCGGCTGCGGTTGAAACGGCTCCCGCTTGGGCTTTATTTAAGGGCTCGGATGGTTTCTTGCTGCTTCATATCCCGGCGAGAGAGTCACGGGCGAAATGTGCTTGCACTCCCCTCCATCATGCTCCCAGCCTGGAGCTGCCTTAGTGCTTCTGAGGCTGCGGATTATTAGGTTTGGAGGAGATGGTGTTTGCCGTGGCAAGCCCAGCCTTGGCATGCTGCATTGGGGAGCTTGGTGCTGGTGGCACTCAGTGTGGCCATCGTGGTGTTGGGATTTAGGACATGGGGTCCAAGAGGTGGGTTTGGTCGCTGTGGGGGACAGTTGGTCCTGATACAGCTGCAGTAGCGGTTCAACAGCTTTCCTAAAATGGAGCCAGCTCCGTGTTCACGCTGGTCCTTGGCTCCTGGAGCGTGCTTCTCCCTGCCCGGGATGGGGCTTTCCCTTGGGATTGTCCCCATGGCACAGGGATGAGCTGAATGAGGTGCTGGATAAGCCCGGATGCACCGGGTAGCCAAATCCCCTGCTGATGGTCTTAGCGGTAGAGAGAAATGGGTTTGCATTCAGCAAAACCTGGGCTATGAAACTCTCTCCTAGCCCAGTCCCTCTCTGAAGGTTCCCAAGCTCTGGTAGTTCAATGTCCAAACATGAGTTCCAGGAATGGGGCTGGATCCTGACCATCGATCCCTTGCCATGAGCTGGGCCCCCGGTGCTGCTGTGTGCCCTGGGTGCAGTGTTAGTGGTGCTGGGCAGGGAGCAGTGGCTTTGCAGGGTCACCCTGCTCCAGAAGAGGGGTTGGGACGTTTGAAAACACCAGTACTGGGATTTTGCACTGAAATTGGCAGTTTTCCCCCTGCCCTTGGCTCTCCTGACCCTGTTGTGCCAGGGCTCAGTGTGCGGCTCTGCATGGTGCTCTGCTGGGACCCTGGGTGCTGGAGCACCACGGCTGCATCCCACTGTCCCAAACCAAGCCCCAGCAGTGATTGCCTCTCAGAGGCTGGGCTGCAGCGTGGCACTGGTGGCTCCTGTGTGGGTTCAGCGTGACCCAGGGCGGCACCTGCCTTAAAACCATCTCAATTCAGTCACGGGCTAGTGGCTTCTGGAAAGCAAACGCAGTGCTTTGGGGGGAAAGGATGAAACCACTGCAGATGTGGGAGCCCCTCGCACAGCATAGGGGTATGGTCCAGGATTTCAGAGTGGTGGGAAGCTGTGATCCTGCCCATGGATGTCAGGAGGGCTCCTGAGGAGCAGAGGCTTTGGGGAGCTGTGTTTGAGAGCAGCCTCGGCTCTATGGTGGTTTCTTGGTGGTAGGGTGGGTGCGTGCCCTGTCTGCCCTCTGGGGCTGCTGCAGGCTGGGGAAACTGAGGCAGGAGGTACCGGGAGCCCCACACGTGTGGGGTGTTTTGTGGGTGCCCTGGGGACAGTGTGGGGCCCACAACCCTCAGGGGGTCACAGCTTGCCTTGCCCAGAGAGCACCTATGGGTCTCAAGGGGTGGTTTTGCCTCCATGGGGATCTGTTAAGTACCAGTTGGGGTAAAGTGTCTTGAGTTTGGCCAGTGCTCAGGGACACACATGGTGCGGGGGGGGGAATGTATTACAATCAATATCATTATTAATAATTATATATATAAATAATAAATACATAACAATCCCTCTGTGGGTCCCCCCTTCTCTCCCCACCCTCCCCTGGGTCCAAGGATGTGGCTCTCAGATGTGCTTTTTCCCCTTCAAGAACACGGGATCTGCTGCCAGCTCCCGGTATGGGATTTTGGGGATGGATTCGGGTAACAGCCATGGTGCGGTGTCCTTCCCAGACCCCATCTCTCACACCCCGTCCCTCCATGCAGGTGATGCTGGTGGGCGACTCAGGGGTCGGCAAGACCTGTTTGCTGGTGCGCTTCAAGGACGGTGCTTTCCTCGCTGGCAGCTTCATTTCAACTGTTGGAATCGACTTCAGGGTAAGTGCTCTGGGGGCTCCTTGGCCCCGGCTGTGGGGTCTGGTTGTGAGTAATGAAACGTTGCTCCAAGGACTCAACCCTCATCATCCCTATGGGTGTCAGCTCCGGCTGGGCACCATCTGATGGCACTCTTCACTGGTGCTTCGCAAGAGGATGCGGGAGCATCTGTTCTGTGTCCTGGGGATGCTTTGTGTAAGAGCAACTGCTGAGGCCTGAGCATCTGCGCAGTGAAACGTCTCTGTCAGTCAGTTTCAGTGGGTTTAAGATTTGCTTTTCCAAAGAATCAACAAATAAACATGAATCAAACCTGACATAAACCAGAATCCCCTGGAAACACCCCCGAGCACAGCTCTGGGGTGCCAGTGTGGGGATGTGGTGCTGGGATGGCTCCTGCCCCCTCTGGAGCATGGGGATGTGTTGTACCAGTGGGTCTCTGAGCTTTCAGAGTATAACAGCAGTGCCTCAGAGCTGCTGGATGGAGAGGATGATGTGAGGAATAGGGGCGGAAGGGGACATGCATCATGTCCTGCCATGCCCTGGTGTGTGCAGAGCATCCTTTGCCACTTGGGAATGTCTATTGCCAATGGGGCTCTCAAAGCCTTCTCTTGGCTGGGGCTGGTGATGGATGCTCAGAGATGCTGTGGTCCAGCACCCCCATGGGACAGCAAAGCAGTGGGGGCAGTGACTTTATAGAGGTGATGTCAAAGAAACCTTATGGTGGCTGTGAAGGGCAATTAAGAGAGCTTTTGCTGCCAAAGTTTGGGTTGTTGGCCCAAGGATCAGTGCTCCAGGTCCCTCATAGATCCATAACCATCTGCTTCCCCCCAAACTGCAAGCTTAGACATGCCCAGTGTCTGTGCTGTCCCTGCCCTCAGGGCACCATCTCTGTCTCTCCATGCTTTTTGGCTCCGTTTTGGTGCTGCAGTAGCGATGGGTGGGTGCAGTGAAGATCTGGTGATGCCACACACCGGTGTTGCATCTTCCCAACTGCCTTTCCTCAGCAGCATCACACATCTTCCCCTTTCCTGGAGGATTATGGAAGATGAGTGTCTCTTGTAACCTGCTGTTGCACCGGGGTGTGAATAATAACTTGCTGGTATGGTGACAAGTGGAAGAGATGGGGGATAGCTCTGAAAGCCTTTAGAAAAGGTTGGTCCTTCCTGCAAACAGGCTCTTGGTGCAGAGCTTGGTGGGACTGGTAAATCAGAGCCCATCATTCTATACAGAGGTAATTACACGGTGTTTCAGGTGTTCTTACAATGAAAAGCATTTTATTACTCATTGCAGTGATTGACACCAAGGGCAGTCAAACGGTCCTGTGATTTATTGATTAGAGCAAACCACTGCTACTGAGGAGCAATCAAATTAGGGTTAATTTACTGCTGTAATAGAGCTGCTGGAGCTACATCGGTTTGAAATGGGCAGATTATGCAGTGGGAAGATCATGTGTGTGCCCTGACCTCGTTATTAGCAGCTTTAAAAGGTGCTTATAATTTGGGGGGGACCTGGAAGTAGTTTTTGATCCCACATCTCCATTAGGATAATCCTGCTCGCAGGTGCGTGGTAATTGCGCCCCTCTCAGCGTTCGCATCACGATGCAGATGAAGCTCTTGGGTGGGAGCGCTGGAGGCTTCTGCTGCGAGAGCACATTTTGGTTTGACTGTGTGTCTGTCTAATAGCAGAGCTGTCACATCGCAGCTCCTTCCCGCTGTGATCCCGGGATTTGGCAGCCACTTTCCTGGCTGCAGCGAGCGCGCCTGTTTGCGGCGGTGGGTGAAGGCAGTCGCTGGGTTCCGCTGCCTTGGTGCAGTGTAAGGTGCTGAGCAAAGGCGTTGTTTTGGTACCTTGGGGGTCTTGGTGGGGTTTGTGGTGGTCACTGAGTCTTGGCAGAGACCACAGGGGCCTCCTCAAGGCTGAGCTGTGCTCCTGTGCACGCCCAGCCTGGAACTGGGGGAGCTGAGAGCTGCTGGGATCTTGGGGAAGGCTGGGAAGTCCCAGGGATGGAGCTGTCAGCTCCTCGCATTGCTCCGGGGACTCTTCGCTCCTCCTGATGCCGCTGGTCTCTGGGATGGCATGGAGCGTGGTGGGGAGCAGCCCCTGTGCCCGCCCAGCGGCTCTCTGCTCCTCTCCCAGTCCGTGCACCGGTCCCAGTGGGCTGCAGCATCAGCCGCTTGTTTTCCAGGATATCAAACCATCACATAAATGCAAAGCTGTGGCTAATGGGTAATGTAGGCATGAGGGTGTGTAAATGAATGGAATTATTCTTAAGATTCTTTCATACTTGCAATTAATCATCGAATCACATTATGGTTTGGGTTGGAAGGGACCTTAAAGCTCCTCCACTTCCAACCCCCTGCCCCAGGCAGGGACACCTTCCACTGGAGCAGCTTGCTCAAATCTGCCATTACAATTCCTAGTGGCCCACCAGGCTTTTCCCCTCCTGTTTTCCTTTAGGGAGAACCTCTTGTGTTTGTTTATCATCGTCTTTTAAACAAAGGAGGATGTTGATCTAATTCTGTCTGGAAAATCAACTGCTGATAGTGGGGAAATAACGGTGATTGTAGGGTTAGAAAATGCATCCCAATGGTAGCTGTTGGCTTCCAGCTTCGGAAGTGCCGAGTCCTTTGGTTTTCTTCCTTTGGAAGTTGGGTTTATGGAGCCCCACTCTGTGGGTACCCCTGGGCCGAGGGGTCCTGCTCCTGCAGGGGCTTGCTTGGAGCAACAGAAACTTCTGTCTGAGCTATTGAGCTGCATCCTACAGAGGGGAAATCCTCTTAGGGGGGAAAACTACATCCAGCCTTGAGCATCTCAGTCATAGGCATCGCTTTTGGGGTTCTCAGCCATTGTTGGATAAGAAGGGGCTTCCCATGAGCTGTAAGCTCTTCTTCCTCCTCCTCTTCCCCAAGGCTGGGGGGTCTCAGCAGGCCCTGCCTGCTTTCCCAGCTCCGTATGGTGGGATTTCAAGGAGAAGGGACTCCTGGAAAAGAGCAGGTTTGTCCCTCAGGGGTGTGAATCCCATCTTGGTGCTGCCGAAGGGGCTGCTTTTTGCTGTAAATCTGGGAATGCTGCAGAAACCTCGTCAGGAATGGAAGCTGTGCAGCCAGCAGTGCCTCTGCCTCGTCACAACAGCGAGCTAACACGAGAGGAGGCTTGTCAAAGCCGAGAAACCAAAGTGCCACGTGAGCACCGTGTGTGCCCCTCGCTGATGATGGGCTCTGTGGCTGTGGTCACAGCCCCGGGCTCCATCCGCAGCTGTGGAGGCTCAGGAGAGTCAAGACATTCGTATTGATCAGGCATGAAAAGAGGAGAACATAAAGGGAAAAAGAGAAAGGTGAGGTTTTTCTCCCTGGGAAGGTGCTAATGAGCTTCTTTGCATTAGCAGGGAGATGGTTTCTGTGTTAGTCAGTGGGATGAATCCATCGGGAAGCGCTTTGCTGGCGAAGTTCAGAGCAGGGACAGAACATGTCTTTGTGTTCTCCGAGGTGTGTGGTGGTACTGCTCCTGTTGCTGCCCCAAGGGGAAGGAGCAAACCAACATCCCCCTGGTGCAAAGCTGAAGTGATGCAGGAGGAGGAGGGAACAGGCTCCGACACTGCTTTGCGCCTCCCAAGCAGGCAGCGGGGCACTGGGAATGTTCCCTCTGAAGCCAGGCTTTGCCCCAAGGATGGGTTTGTGCTGGTTGTTACCCTGCAGGACCCTGCCACGCTCTGCTCCAGCCTTGGCTGTACCTCAGTTCATCCTCCCGCTGAGGCAGCTGCTGTGAATTGGAGCTGTTGCTTGTGACCCTGAGCTTTGAGGACTCTTGATTACAGCGAGCTCTGTGCTGCTCCGGGGGTGGAAGCAGCAGGGTATAATATAGGGCTTTGCATGAGAGGTTTGTTGCATCTCTGTTTGTTTTCTATAATGTGTGTGTGTGTGCCTTCCATCAGCACAACAGCAGCTGCTGAACTTAGCGTGAGAGATGGGAAGCTTCAACCCCAGTGTGCAAACCAACGCTGGATCCAGCAGGTCCTGGGTCTCCATCCCTGTGATGCTCCAGCGCAGCCTTTGCCCTGGTACCTCCCTTGGAAGGGTTGGTGCAACTTGGAGCTGCCTGAAAGCCAAGGGCTGGCTTTTATCTCCGCGGTTGGCATGGAGCATTAGCAGGGCTAATTTTCTGATGGATCAATCTGGAAAGAAGTGGGAGGGGATTTGCTGAGCCCGGAAGAAAGGAACTGAAGGGTTTAATTCCAGTGTGTCTTTATGGAAAATTATCCCAGAACATTCGAGGGAAGGGGGTCTTGGCATCGAGCAGAGTGTTTGGTGTCTCTGTTCTCAGTCTTTGCCATGTATTGTGGCCATGTCTGGGGCTGTGTGAGGGGCTGCAGCACTCGGATGGGGTTGGGTTGGTCTCTGCCGTGGGTTTGCTGTACCAATGGATGCGACCAGGCTGGGACAGGAGCCCTGAGCATGGCAGGGGGATGCTCGTCCCCCAGCCTGGGGTATGTGTTTCCAGCAGCAATGTGTTTGAAATGGGCTCCTTCTGCACCTCCAGCTGCTCCAACTGAATCTTAATAGGAGCCAGCAGCTGATTTCATGCTTTGGTGTTTCTCACTGTGAGGAAAGCTTGGGCTGAATCCACCCGGAGGAGCTTTCCCGTGATGCTTTCCATCTCTTCTCCCTGGTTTTGGGGTGCAGGTGAGATGCGGGCGCCGATGCCATGAGGATGAGGAGCTGCCTGAATCTGGCAGCAGCTCAGGCAGCTCCTGGAGCACTCACACAGGGAAGGCAGGAGTTTTGCTGCCCAAGAGAAGCCTTAGGTCCACCCGTTTATGCCATGTGTGGCTATCGGAAGATCAGCCTCCCCATGGCTGCTGGCGGTCCCTATTCCCGCTGCCAGGACGGGCTCTCCAGGGAGCAAAGACCCATTTTCCTGGGAAGCAGAGTCCTTCTTTGCTGCGAGGAGCCGCTCTCCTCCCTTGCAGAGGGACACGGCTCTGCAGGCGGCAGAGCCTGTCATTTGCATGCAGGGGCTCAGTTGCCAAGAGATGCTGCGAGCGGCGCCCGTTGCCGCCTGGTGTTTTATTCATGGTCCTTTGGCTCCTGCGGTTGAAGAACCCCCTCGATGTGCCCCAGGGCTGCAGCACGGCAGCAAATCACCAGCACCCGTGTGCTGGCGGGGTCCCGGCGGACCACCGGCTCCATTCCTGCCTTGGGGAAAGCAACAGGGAATCGGATGGGTGTCTTCGGAGTGCTTGAGCTGCTCTTTAACTGAGCGGCATCACGACAGAGAGCCCGGTTAAGAAAGCTCTTCACCAGTTTGCAGGGTGTGAAAGAGCCTTCCCGGCTCTCGGAACGCCGGGAGCTCTCCCACCCCTTTGGTGTCTGGGAAATACCTCTGGGAATAGATCGTGTTTGATCCGGGTGTGAAATCTTGCATTTCAGCTGACAGAGCGCTGGGAATGGGGGGGTCGTGGGAGATGCTCTGGGAATGGTGCTGGTGTCTCCCAGACTTCCCTGTGCGTGCTGGCAGCTCACATCCCCATGGGTCTGTCCAGGTCTGGGATGGTTGGAATGAAAGGTGTCAATAGCTCAGGCTGTTTTCCTGCAGCAGCATTGGAAGGGATATACCTTGGAAAATCACAGGAGCTTTTGCCCTGTGGGGAGCTGGGTTTTGGTGCTGGGTGATGGACCCACTTGCGAGCATCTTCCCTGCATCACCCATCACCATGGGACCACTCTGCCCATTCTGAGGCATCTCCAGGGGTGTGGGTCCATGCCCCGCTCCCTGCTTCACTCCAGCTTATCAGGCTCCCTATGGAGGAGCAGGGAGAGGAGGAAGGCTGTGGGCACACAGATGGGGTCTGTCTCTGCCTCTCTGGATGGTGCCAGGTAAGGAATTGGCCAATTTGGGTGCTGGAGCATGAGCTGCTGCTTGATGCTGGGTCTGCTCGTGGTGCTGGGGCCTGGGAGGGAGCGTTTTATAGCCAATAAAACATTTAAATGGGTCTAGAGTCAGTCTAAATGCTTTGACTATTTAATGGAATACATTTGGCTTAATTTCACTTTCATCTTTGTGAAAAAGTATTGAATTCAGCTGCACAGAACTGGGCTTTCTCTGAAAGCAGAGGGGCTCATGGGGATGGGCAGGATTTGGGGTGCTCTGCCCCCCATTTACAGGCATTCTGGGGCACCCCAACCCCATGGCTGTCACCTTGCTCAGCCCCTGTGCAGGGGGAGGCTGAGCCCTCTGGGATCTGCCTGTGCATCATCCAGAGACCACCAGTGGCTTCATCCTCTTCCCTGTGATCCACTTTCCTCCTTGTGTCTGCAGAGGGTGGAGATGAGGTCAGGTTGGTCCCATCTGGTCCCTTTTGTTGGGCTCTGGGATGATGGAGCATCAGCGTGGCAAAGCAGAATGACAGCAATCGGCTGTTCCAAAGCCTGGAACAGAGAGTGCTGGTGGAAGATCATCCCTTTGAGAGGAGGAAAAAACAGGGAAACCAATCCCATCCAAGTGGATTGGAGCTGTGTTTCCGGTGGATGGGGCTGCAGCGTGGTGTGTCTGAGCAGTTATCCACTTGTCCTTGGCTGGTGACGGGGACACGCTGTTCCTATGGCAGTGGAGAATGCAGGGATCCAGGGCTTGTTGACCTGCAGAGCCTTCAGAAGCAGAACGTGTTGCTGGTGACTGAAGGATGCAGTGAGCAGGGGGACCTGGGGGGTTGGGAAAGCACGGGGAGCTGTGGGATTCCTGCATGGGGCAACATTGGTGGTACCATGGAGACATCCGTGCCTTGGAGCATGGGGTGGGCTCAGTGCTATGCAGGGTGATGCTTGCCTTGCTGGGCTGCGCTGCTGCTGGTCCAGCTTGCAGTGGAGCAGAGCCACGGTGCTGCTGTACACATGGTGCTGCTGCCTCCGTCAGAGGGTGATGGAGCTGCCCTGCTCCCTGGCAAGGATCTCCAGTGTGACTCGTCCAGCTTTGTTTGTTTAACAGGGGCATAAAGCATTCCTAATCCTGGCTGAGCACCGAGTCATTGCCTTGAAGGATTGAAGAACCTCTCAAAAGCAACAACAAGTATTTCATCTTTATGCCTGCGCTGGAAAAAAAGACTTCTCCCTGCTCATAACTCATGTGTTGGAGCGTGTGGCCCTTCAGCTTTAAACAGTGATGCTTGTTGCCCTGGTCCATGGCTGCCCCAGGGTGAGGAGAAGCCTCGGGGTGCATTGGGGATGCTTCAGGTTGGGGAAGATGCTGTTGTGACAGACACAGTGGGTCTGGGGTCAGTGCTGCCTGCAGGCAGGAAAGGAAACGTTGTCTAATAGGGGCTGTAAGACCACCTGAGGGTGCAGCCGGTCCTGTGAGCACCTGGGCAGATTTGGCTTCATTTTGGGTGGGTTATCTTTATTTAACCCATCGAAGGGAGAGCAGCGGTGGGAGCTGATCCTTGCTGCATCCCTGCAGCCGAGCCCAGCCATGGAGCCGAGCTGGGACCTCACCTGCTGGTGTCAGAGGACATGTCCCCTCCTGCCGAGCTGTGACATTCCCGGCCCTGGTGTCACACCAGGGAAATGGCGGCTTTGCCTTTTCCAGCTTGGCTGGTGCAGCGTCACCACGGCAACGGCGCGGCCACCCCCCCGGAGCCGGATTATGGCATTAGCGCGGATGCTGGCGATGGGCATCTGCGGTGGGATGTGTGCCGGGAGCTGCTGCTCCATATGGATAACGAGGCTGGACTGAAAGAGGCTCCTGCTGCCGAGGTGAGCCGCTGGTGTTATCTGTTTGCTCCCAACCTTGAAACAAATCCCTGCTCGTATCCTCTCGCCCCGGAGGAGCAGGAGGCTGTCGGAAGCATCCAGCCCCCCCCAGGAGTGAGGCCCTTGCCTTCCATGGGACGGTGATGCTGAATTTGCCCTGGATTGCTGGGATTTGCTCCCGCCACTCCCTGTCAGCCCCTCCATCCCTCGCTGCTTCCTCTGAGCCAGTGACAAAGAGAAACACAACTGTGTGGCTGGGGGAATGATTCGGCGCAGTTTGTTGCTGGGGGGTTCACAGCAAAGACCCCAGGGACCAGCTTGTTGAAGGGGGCTGGTCCTTGGATGAGCATCCTGCAACTGCGATTCAGTGGCCCAGGCGGTGCAGGGACCCCTTCCCACTGCTTTTAGGCTTTAATGTGTGTTTCCCCTTCGGTGTTAAGCACACCGGGCTCTCAGGAGCTGCAGGGAAGCAGCCTGGTTTCCAGGGTCGTTTCCTGAGCGCCTTCCCCTCCTGCGCCCATCCATGGCATCACCCGGGAGCGCCGGGATTGCTGCTGCTTTTGGTGTCAGCTTTTAGAGCTCAGCACAGGCTCTGGCAGTGGCACCGCCGGCCCACACAGCCCCGAGCAGCGCCAGCCTCGGAAGGGCCTCCAGCTCTGCCGGGATGCGGCTTTCCAGGATCCGGGGTCTGAGCCGGCTGTGCCCGGCACAGCCCCACGGCACAGCCCCACGGCACAGCCCGGCAGTGCTGGTCCTGCAGGCTGGGCAGAGCCCTGGTGCTGCATTGTTATGTTCTGCTGTAGCCATCAGCTTTTGGGTGTTGCCATAGGGGTCCTGTGTGGTCCTGGTGGATGGAAGGAGCAGGATCAGGGATGTGAAGCATCCCAAGCCATTACTGTGCTGTGTTGTATCCTTGGGCTCCCATGAGTCAGAGCTTTCCAAAGGAAAAGCATTCCTGGGAGCTCACGCATCCCAGGTTTCGAATGCGTGGGATTTTCTTTGTCCTCTTGGTACTGAAGCACACGTGGTTTGCAGCCAATCCTGTACAGCTTGAATGGTGCTGGGTCCTGAGCCCCACAGGCTCTGCTCCTGCCAGGGAGCCCAGCCATGGGGCCAGCAGCCCCTTGCCCAGCTCCTTCCCTAGGCCTGCCATGGTGATGTGGCTTGGGGAAACGTGGCTGATGTGATGGGACCAGAGCTGGGAATTGCTTCCTGGTGAATCCTGCTGTGTTCTTTGGGAGAAAGAATGGCTCTGGAGCACCTCTGTGGGGCATCCCTGTGGTATACTGCCATGGAGCATCCCTGCAGTGCATCCCAGCAGAGAGCTGCAGGGATGAAACACCCAAATTGTGCCCACTGGGTGGGCCTGGAGCATCATCTGCTGTGGGGCACGAGCATTCCCTGTGCAGAGCTGATCCTGCTGCAATGGGGTGCGCGCTGTACCCCTGCGCATCAGAGCTTGGCGAGTGGCTCCCTGTGGGGCTGGTGCTTGGCAGGGGGGATCGAGTTCAACCCCAGCTTCCTTCAACCCATCAATGTGCTGCTTTATGAACGCACATGAATTAATGTGAGAAGTGCTTGACAATGCCGAAAATATCCCTGTTCCCGAGCATGCCTCCATGCATGGCAGATGTGCTTTTCCCTCCTGAATGATGCGCGCTGAGGCCGAGTTGCTGGGAGCACCGGTGGTGCCATGGGGTGCTGCCAAGGGTGTGATGCTCTGTGGGATCAGCCTGTTCTCAGCCTGGTGCTGCCCCTCACGCCTCCCGATGCCCGGCCCTGGCTCACTTGGCACCAGGAGGGCGAAGGATGGCTTTGGTTTCACCAGGGTGGTTTGACTGATGGGGTGGGTTTGGTGTGGAAGCATCTCCAGGACACATCCCATATTGGTGTGAGTGTGCTGGTGCAGCAGGGTCAGTGCATCTGATGGGCAGGAGCACAGGGTGCTGGTGCCAGTGCTGCCAGTGGCTGGGCAGGGCCGTGGTGGCATTGCCACCCATGGCAAAGCAGAGCCACTGTGGTGAGCGAGGAGGAGGTGAAACCTTGGAAAACACCATATGGAGGTTGGGAAGCAGCCCCAGGGCTAAGGAGGGTCCTGGCCTCGGGGAGGAAGCCAAGGCTCACCATGCTTCAACTGCTGCTGTTGCTGCCGCTGCACCGTGCATGGGAGCTGCTGCAGCACCACAGAACCAGGCTGGCGCCAGTGAGCATCGCAGGTCCGAGCACCACAGCCCTGGTCTGTGCCATTCCCAGGGTCTCCCTGGACTTGTGCGGACTTGGGAAGAGCCCGTGCTGGTTGTTCAGCCGCTCTCTTCTCGACTCCTATGAAGGGTTTGGGTTTATGGCACAGCGAGAGCCGCCCGCCTTAGCTGCAGGTGAAGGATGTGGTGTGTGTGTGTGTGTGATACAGAGCTACAGATCCACTTGCCACGTCTCTGGGGATTATTGCTTTTATTCCTAGGGACAAGAAGTGCAGTTTAACAGTGCTGTTTGCAATGGGGTCTGCAGAAGATGCTGCGTTAGTGCCAGATGTTGGCTGCTGGGTTGTTAGCGCTGATGTTTTCAGACCTGAGGTTTGCTTCTTTTGTCTCCTCTGACACTTTGGGTGAGTTTCCACCCTTGTGAGTGCCAGCCCTGCCACAGGAAGAGGCTGTGCAGGTATAGTTGATGTTATATATGTATATCTATATAGTTGCATGTACTGTGCTGCACCAGGGAGTCTTGGTGGTCAGAGCTCCAGGGCCTTCCTCAGCAGCAGCGACCCCACTGCCTGCAGGAAAGCTGTGGTTTATAGGCAGGATCATACTGACAGCTGGTTTTGTGGCTCCAAAGCCAAGTTATAAATGGCCTTCAGACTGGGATAGGCCAAATAGAAAAGGTTTGGATGAAGCATAACACAAAGTTAATGTTTCCTAATTGCTTGCTTGGGGGTGACCCAGAGAAGGGATGGGCTTGCAGCTCCCTGGATCATCCCATGGCTCCGGCTGCTGTGATGGGAGCACTGGGTACAGCTGCACTTCCAACACAAGGACTGGCTCCTTTGACATTGAACTTTAAGTCATTTAAGTTGGAAAAGACCTTTAAGTTCATAAAACTGACGTGAATCTTTATTCTCCCCCTCCAGAGTAAATAATTCCCTCTATAACAGCAATGGATGACCCATTTTCCCTTCCCGAGCCATTGGCAGGCATTGTGTTTGCTGTGAATGAGCAATGATATGGCAATAAATGCTCCATAGAGATTCCTGTCCCGCTTTGCAGCGTGGCATGTCCTTGATGAGGAAAATGAAGAGGAATGTGTGGAGCAGCACGTTGCTGGTCCTCGGCGCTGGCAGGATCTGCAGCAGGGCTCTGCCCCTTTGTCACCAAGGATGCTTGCTTTAGAAACAGGGGTGGGTTTAAAGCATCTATTATAAAGCAGGAAATAAGAAGAGATGGAAGGTGAGGAATGCAGCCCAGGGTGGAGGGATCATCATTCCATGGGCTCCATCCAATCCCGGTACCCAACTGTGCGCTGGGAGCTGCAAGGATGGGCTGCAGCCTTCCTCCTGACTATTGCATTTTAGTCACTGTGCTCTCCAGGGCTGCTGTAGCACATCCTATCCTATGGATTTTCAGTGGTGCAAAGCCCATTTTCCATGGCTGTCCATGGGGCTGGGGCACAGAATTGCTGTGATGTGGTGGGGATGTCTGAAGCCTCACACAGCCACATCTCCTCCTGTTGGGATGAGCCTGAGCAGCCCCATTGGGCTTATGAGCATCGGTAGCCTCATCTGCTTGTGCCTCCTTCAAGGAACCATCCCCTTGGGAGCAGCTGGGCTGGGAGGAGGGTGTCATGGACACAGTGCTGGATGGCTGCAGGGCACAAGAGAAGCAGAGTTTAAAGACTTACTTTAGACAGTATGATCCTAACCAGACCCTCTTAGCTCTAATCTGTCCCTAAGACAGGATTCTCTTCTTGCCAGAAACCCCTTTCGTTTGCAGCCCGATGTGAACGGCAGATGATAAGTCACTAACTCTTGGGTGAGTCTGCTCTAACAAGAGCCTTGACTCTTATCTCCTGCAGGGTGGCAGCCAGGGAGATGCTGATTGAGCTCTAATGTAGCGTACATGGTTCCTGGCAGAGCCTGGCGCTGCAGACATGCCTGGGGTGTTCACTGGGTGCTGTAGGGTGCAGGGAAGGGGCTGTGCTGCCCATGGGGCTCTGCAGGGCATGGGGGGGTCTGTGCCCATCGAGCTGCACAGGAGAGGTTTAGATGGAGATGAGGAGCAATTCCTTCCCCAAAGGATGCTTCTGGAGTCACCGTCCCTGAAGTGCTCACACACTGTGGAGACGAGGCCCTCAGTGCCATGGGTCAGTGGTGGCCTTGGCAGTGCTGGGCAGTGGTTGGACTGGATGAGCTTCAAGAGCTTTTCCAACCTGGCTGATTCTATGTTTTATATAGGGCAGATTGTGGCTTCTCCCATGTTGTCTGCAGCGTGTGGGGCAGACTGTGCCCTGGTGTGGGGGAGAGGGGGGGGATGCAGTGTGTGACCCTTCAGTAGAGGCATGTGGAGGGGGCACAGGGATGAGAGCGGGTCAGAGGCACCGCCTGCAGCACGGTGCTGTGCTGATCTGCCTTTCCATGGGCTCTGCTGTTGAGCTGAGCAGCGAGCGCTGGCACGTTAGAGCTTCCCAAAGGATCCTGGCATCCAGCATCGGTGCTTGGCTCCAGAGCGGCTCTGCCGCAGGCAGGAGCCTGTGAGTCCTGGGGGGAAAACACAAGGCAGAAGTTGCTGGGTTTAGCTGCAGGGTGTGAATGCACGGAGCTGCCGAGGAATCACTGCCCTGCAGTGAGTGGTTGGGCTCTCTCCGAGAGCAGAAGGTCCATGGGATGAGGAGGAGGGGATGGGCAGAGTGTGCTGCTGGTGGCACGGGGGGACCACCAAGGATGCATCCCAGTGCCTGGGGCATCCTCCAGGGGGTCAGCATGGATGGAGCGGGACCGCATCCAGCCACAGCACTGCACAGCCCTGCACCCAGCCCGTGTCCCTGCCTGCTCTCCCTGTCCTCAGCGGCTTTCCACAGGCTCCAGCACAGTGTTGGGCTGTTCCCTCCTCTGTCTCACGGGAAATGTGCTTCTGAGGTGGTTTATCCCTGAGCTGGAGGTGTTGGGGGGATGTGCTCTCCATCGAGAGAGGAGATGGAGATCCGTGCTGGATGCGCTGCCCTGCGGTTCAGTGGTGGGCAGAGCAGCCCTGTTCTAACCACCTTCGAAAGCTCCTGTGAAGCCAAGATGAGAGCTCAGCGCTGCTCTTAGAGCCCTGGTGTCTGCTCAGGGGCGATGAAACTTAACTCTTTGTTCCCAGTTTCTGTTTGTGCCTCTGACCAGATCTGGATTAAGAAGCGCGGATCCATGGGCTGATACTGCCTTTGCTCTCTTCCTTTTGGTTCCTATCGAGCTGGTGCCGTGCTCCCAGTGCCGTGCTGTTCCTGGGCTGTGGGTAATGCAGAGCTGGAGGGCTGGGAGAGCTCCAGCTGCTCACCCAGAGCCTGCTCCCATGGCCCATACCCCGAGCCAGACCCCACTGCCACATCCCAGCCTCCCACACCCCCTGTTTGGGCACTCTTTGTGCCCACTTTGCTTTGTTTTCAGTTTCCCCAAGGAAAACACAATCAGAATCACCCAATTTGGCTGCTGTAACTCTGAGGGGCCTTTGGGAGCAATGGGGGGGTCTCTTCGCACCCCGATCTTGGCAAAGGGCTGCGCTGTCCCTGTGCCAGGCTGCTGTGGCTGGAGGAGCTGCGGAGCCGTCGGGGCCGGCACGTGTGTGTGGGGAAACTTGGGGGCTTTAATGAGCAGAGTTAATGCCGGGTCCTGCTGCTTTGGGCACGGTTCCATATTGATCCTCGATCTATTTTTGCAGTGGCTTTTAGAGGTGGTTTATTTGTCTGTCTGCTACAGCCCCATCACCGCTGCATCCCCTTCCTCCCGGCACAGGAGCGCTTGTGCTTGCAGAGGCACGGGCTCCATGGGATTTGGATCCAAGTCCTGCCTTGCCATGGGGCTGGGGTCCCCCAGCATCCCCCCAGTGCCCCATGGCCCTGCTGTGCTGCTTGTTTTCCTCTTGGCTTCCTAAAAGAAAGGATGCCCCAATCCATCATCGGGTGCGCGTCTGGGTTTCTCTTCTCTCCCCATCTCCAGGTGACCACCCCAATGGCTTGGGGAGGAGCAGGGCCATGGGGTGGTCCCTTTGCTGGTCCCCAAGTGCTGTGTGTCCTTTGCAGCCATGCTCAGAACCCCGGGGGGATGCCCTGATGGATGCTCCTGGGCAGCATCACTGGAGCCAGCACCCATCAGAGGTACCAGGGAGCCAGGGTAAGAGGTTCCCCTGCTTGGAGCCTGAATGGCATCAGCGAGCAGCTTCCCATTTGTCAGCTTAATTATGAAGCGAGTTAATCTATGTATCCAATTTAACCTATAAGGCTTTCATTAATGAGTTAATGTGTGGAAAAGCTGGGCAGAGGCCGGGTTGTTGAGTGCTTGCTGATCCTGGGTTATGCTGCTGCTTCTCTGGAGCGGGCTCAGTGCATGGGATGGGCTGGGATGTGCCGGTCGCTCCTGGTGTGATTCCCTGGCACATTGGGGACGCTGTGGACCAGGGGAGTGGGGGTGTTTGGGTCACCTTGATTTGGGTGGGAGCATCACCCATCACAGGATGCACATTCACCCCACTGAGGGCATCTTCTCTTCCCTTTCCACCTCCAAATAGCTGCTCTCATCCAGTCGCTGGGATGGGATCCTGCTGGGGCCGCTGCTGTGTTCTTAATGCTGCTCTTAATTGAGGACCATCTGCACTTGGTAATTTAATTTTCCCTGCATCTGCAAGGTTCCAGCTTTATTTATCCAACGACCTGAGGGTTATTTAACTCAGGAGCATCATGTTCCTCCAACAGAGGCACTCCAGGCACCCCGCTGCAGCCCCTGCGAGGAGATGTTCAAACAACACAGCCAATGCCGCAGGAAAAAGGACACATAAAGACTGGCATTGCAAAGAGCTGGGCTGTGGGGATGGATCCCTGCCTGCTCTGGCGTCACCTCTGCTATGTTAAACTGTGCAGGATTAAGAACAAGCCCTGAACACCACAACCCCTGTTGTTGCCATCAGCCCGGCAGTGCATTTCACGTCTGGGTGCATTGACAACACGTCTTTTGTCTTTGGATGTTTGTTAGCAGTTCAACCCTGCAGCTGTGCCTTTGAAGGGCTGGGAGTATGGGATTGAGCAGCAGCTCCTTGAAAAGTAATAAGAATTGGAAGCTGGGAAGTCTATTAACTAAGGCAGGGGGGAAGATTTGGGTGTCTGGTTGGCATGGCACTGATGGGAGCCATTCAGCCCTTCCCACTCCTGCTCTTCCCACCTTCCCTCTTGGCTTCTTCAGTGGTGTTTTGCACTGTGCTCGGGTGCAGGGATGCAGGCAGGGATGGAGCAGGGATGCAGGCAGGAGCTGCTGCTCTGGATGGCTCTGGCTGTGTCTCCTGCCTGCAGGAGCATCTCTGCAGCTCCTCACCCAAACCCTGTGTGATCCATTTCCTTTCTCCTCCTGGTCCAGCATCACCTGGGGCCACGTGCAGCCTTTAATGAGGTTTCAGCATTCCTCCTCCTCCGCAGTGTAAGTCAGTTGTAATTAGTGTGTCTCCTGCTGCTGCCAGCGTGGCTGCTAATGAAGCTCCTGAAGTGGAGGTTGACGCATGAGGTGCAGCATTGGAGCTTCAGCTTCCTCAGCTGCTCAGCAGATGTTCCACTGTCATGGTCCATGCTCAGTGCCATGCTCTCGCTCCCTCCATCCTGCTCACAGTGACAGGGCACGCTTGGAGCATGGCCATGGTGGGGACATGGCCACATCCCTGGGTACAGCAGCCGGCAATGAAAAGCCTCAATGGCATCATCCTGGTGGGTGATGGTGGGTACCTGCATCCCGGGGTGCCGGTGCTTGATGCCGGGTGATGTGGGATGCACTGGGATGGCTTTTGGGGTTTGTGCTGCTGTTTGCCTGGGAAGGTTTTGGTGGCACCAGAGCTGGTGGCAAAGCCTGGCTGGGAAAGGCAGGGAGCCAAACAGGATGAGGGCATCCCTGACCATTCCATAGGGGGATGGAGCACCGTAGGGGTGCTCTGGAGTCATCACCAGAGCAGCAAACGCTGCCCCATCCTGGTACACCATTCCCTGGCCATGCTTTCATCCCATCCTACTGATTATTGTGCTGTTCCTGTGGATCTAAGCAGGCAAATCAATCCCTTCCCTCCTCCTTCCCCTGGGACCGCTGGATCTTTGGGATTGTGTTTGGTGAACGTGGTGCAAGCGCATTGGACAGGCAAATGCTCTGCGATGTGGTCTGGATCCATCCTCTGCCCTTGTTAGCCGGGACAGCGCCCAGAGGCACACTGATGGGCTCCTCATCCGCACAACCCCTCTCCTCCTCCTCCTTTCCCACCTTTCCTGCTGAAACCAAGCAAAAGAGGGAGGAAAAAACCAACATAGAGACAAACCAGTGCTCCCTGGGAGAAAACCGGGCACAAACAGCAGGAAGAGGAGTTATTTTTAAGTCGCTGACTGCACACAGAGCGCTCGGCTCTGCCTTCTGAAGGCCATTACATTGGGCTGCTGGTGCTCATTAATTTACTGCCCGAGGTCTCGCAGCCCTCACCGCACCCCAGCTCAGCCGTGCAGACACAGGGAGTGAAGTACCCAAATAGAAGCAGCTCGCAGCGGGTGCAGGGGATGATCTTTGGGCTGGGCCGCAGCGAGAATGGCTCCAATAGGGGCTGGGATGCATGGATGTGAGTTAAGAAGCAGGGAGAGATGAGCCGAGGGGTTGGGGGGAAAACACAGTCTGGGACGTGGGGCCGGGGGCCTCTGTCCCCCTGGGGTCCCGCAAGTGCTCACCCCTCACCGTCCTTTCTCTTCTCTTTCAGAATAAGGTGCTGACGGTGGATGGGGTGAAGGTGAAGCTGCAGGTACGTCCCCATGGTCCTAGTGGGTGTTTGGGGCTGAGCAGAGCCCCTCAGCAGAGGAGCACCCTAGAAGCAGGACCCCCATCTCCATCCTTTGCTGCTGCATCTCCCAGGGTTGTGAGCCCTTTCTCCTGCTGTGCCCCATCGGCAGGAGCCTGCTCTGGTGACGTGCAGGGGATTCCATGTCCCCCCACAGCCGGAGCCGCTCTGACCCCCTGGGACCCCCCCTGGTTCCCTGATCGCTCTACACCACCATTAGTGCTGATCCCCCCCCTGCCCTCTGCGAGCGCATCGCTGCATTAAGAACTGATGAATTAAAGCAGTGGGTCCCCACGCATCCATCTGCCCGATGGATTTTCCCATTAAGGAGCTCGCTGGGAGCCCTTTGCCACGCACCATTATCTCCACACGCTGAGGAGCTGGAGGCGATGCTGCAGCATCGATCGCACTTGTCATTTTCCTTGTTACTGGCCCTGGAAGCAATAGGATGAAGGAGCCTCTTGGGGATGCACCGTGGGGGCTTGGGGCTGGGTTTAGGGGGGGTCACTCGGGGCAGTACCGGGTTATGACTGCTCCCTCCGCTCCATTCTGCCCTCCAGATCTGGGACACAGCGGGGCAGGAGCGTTTCCGCAGCGTCACACACGCCTACTACCGGGATGCTCATGGTAAGCATGAACCCCACTGCTGCCCCCCGGCTCTGTGGCTCCCTCCAAGCTGCAATTCCAGGCCAGGGAAGTCGGGAATCACCAGAGTGGTTTCCCCATGGGAAGCAGCCACCAAGGATGGAGCAGCCTCTGCGTGCCGAGGTGCAGACCCCTGGAGCCCAAGGCTCCCAAGGTGTACTTTACATCAGGGGACTCGGTGATGCCGTAACACCACGTCCCCAGGCGTGACCTGCAGCAGGGCCCTGGGGACCGGCGCAGAACCGGCTCTGAGCCATGGACTCTGCTTGCCCTGGCACTAATGCACCATCTCTGCCTCCACAGCCCTGCTCCTGCTCTACGATGTCACCAACAAAGCATCATTTGACAACATCCAGGTACAGCAGCACCCCCAGGTCCCCCTGTGATGGGCTGGGGGGTGGTTGTGGGTCGGTCTGAGCTGCTGGGGATGGTGTTGGAGGTGTGAACCGTGTCCAGAAGGGCTGTGGTTGGTGCTGAGCTCCTGTCTGATGGGGGTCTGCCCATGAGGAGCGGGGGGAACAGGCAGAGAAGGTTTCCCTTCAGTAGCACATAAAAGGGGTGATGGATTCAGTTGAGCAGCAAATTAACACTGTGGGTAATCACAGCTGCATTGGTACGTGAGCACAGGCGGCTTTACTGAGCGAGAAGCTGCCTCATCTTCCTCTGCTCCTTCGGGCCCCAATGGGTTAGGTTTGGACACTGCATTACCAAACTTAGTGCCAAACCCAGGCAGAGGAGAAGGTCCCATCCTGCTGCGTGCCCCTCGCCCCTGCACACCTGCGCTTCCCAATGGCGTTTGGGGGGTCCCTGGTGCTGCTCGCGCCTGTCCCCTCCTCACAGAGCTGATTCCCCTTCAGGGGCGCTGCTCTGTTAAACGTGGTCTTTGGTGTCCCCCCTCCTCGCGGCTGCAGAGCCCGGAGCAGCGAGCCCTGCACATCGGGAGGTAATCGCTCGTGTCCTGGACGCGTTGGACAACG
Source organism: Bolborhynchus lineola (assembly GCA_025448015.1). NCBI lineage: Eukaryota > Metazoa > Chordata > Aves > Psittaciformes > Psittacidae > Bolborhynchus > Bolborhynchus lineola. The sequence goes on from JAOEHX010051514.1 coordinate 20,776, forward strand.
CGTGGTGAGCAGGCTCTGAGCTGGCAAAGACGCCCTGTGCAGGAGGTGCTGTGAGGCACTGACACCCTGAGGTGTGGTCCTGCACCCCCCTGGCCATGGGTGCCTGGAGCTGGCCCTGCTCTGGAGCATCCTTCTGTTGGCAGCCCCATTCCTGCTACCCCGCTGTGCCCACAGCCCTGTGGTGCGGGCAGGGAGCATCCTGGCACCCTGCTCCCATGTCACCAGCACTGGGAATGCTTCCTGCAGGCTGGGATGGCCGCCGGTGGCATTGACAGCCTGAGGAGCTGGATGGTCCGGGGAGAGGTGTCTGTTGATGGGTGTAACGGAGTGTGAGTGCTGGTGGTTAATGGGGCTTGGGGGCTGCACTGAGGCTGTGAGGCTGCAACCAGGCAGAAAATCACTGCTGGGTAACAGGGCCCCATCTGCAGCATCAGCATTGCTGGCCCCATGGGGACATGCGAGGGACATCCATGGGGTGCTCATAGCCCCGGCAGGGAGGAATCAGCACCCAGGGCTATCGCAAGGTGCCAGAAGGGAGCTGAGAGTGTTGTTATGAGGGACTGAGTGTTGCTTGGACCAACACATCCATGGAGCTGAGTGCACTGAACCCAGATGGGGTGTGATGGGGACGAGGGGGCTGCACCTGCAGCCGTTAGGTTCTAACCCTGGATCACCCCTCTCTTCCCTGGGTGCTGGTGCAGGATGCTGGGGGGGAGCATCACCCATCGGACACGAGCTGCAGCAGCGCTGCCCAGACAGCAAGGGGCTGCTCACACCGCGGGGTCAGGGATTACAGGGAATCAGGGCAGGTTTGATTGGATTTAGGTTGGATTTGAGGCGGGGGAAGGTGCCACATGGTTTGGGGAGCAGGGTCAGCCCTGTGCCGGGATGAAGGCATTGGGCACAAGGGACAGCATGTGCAGAACACGGGCACAGGGCACATCCTGGAGCAAACCTTTACCCTCCAAAAGGAGAGTTAATCTTCACATCTCAGCTGAGGTTTAAATCCTGCAACCACAGGGCAAGAGGCAGCTCCTCACGCAGGGCGCTGCCGCACCCCTGCCTGCAGCTCCTGCCTGTTTCACATCCTTCCTCCTCCCCGTGCCCACCGTCCTCCTCCTCCCGGGCTGTCGCTGACGCCCTGGCTGTGTCCCTGCAGGCCTGGCTGACAGAGATCCATGAATACGCACAGCAAGACGTGGTGCTCATGCTACTGGGAAACAAGGTGAGCGCAGCCCCACGGCATCCTCTTCCTCCCATGATGGCCCTGTGATGCAGATGCGCTGCAGCCACGGGCAGTGGGGGTGTGAGTGTCCATGGGGATAATGGGGTTTGGGAGGACAAGGACCTTGCAAATCACCCCAAATGGCTTTGCTGCTGCTGTTTGCAGGTGGATTCAACCCAGGACAGAGTGGTGAAGAGGGAAGATGGAGAAAAACTAGCCAAGGTACGGGAGGACTGTGCAGGGGTTGGTGGTTCCGTGCTGCGATGGGGATGTGTGAGCGCACATGCAGATGTACCCCATGAAATGATTAACTGGAGACCAGCCTGGCCCAAAATACCTCCGGGACTGCTTTGCTTCCCTTGTGCTCTCCTCTTCCTCCTCATCTTCTTCCTCTAAGCTTGCACTGACGTTTTGAGCTTCTTTGCCCTCGAAAACTGTTTCAAGGGTGTGTAGGAGATGCCTGAGCTGCGAATCCTTGATCAGCTTTTCCTGCTCAACACATACAGCTCCTGTCCCAGGGCAGGGCATTGCCTCCTGTGACAGGAACCAGTGTTGGTGCAAGCTGGGAACCCTCAGGAATATCCCTGACGATGTTTCTGACGCCCCTGTGTCTTTTCCCATAGGAATACGGAGTGCCCTTTATGGAGACCAGTGCAAAAAGTGGCCTCAATGTGGAATTAGCCTTCACAGCCATCGCAAAGTAAGTGGTGGCTGCGCTGGGCACCGTGGCAGGGGCTGGAACTGGATGAGCTTTAAGGTCGCTTCAACCCAAACCACTCCCTGAGTCTATGACGGAGGCTGAGCCGAGTTCAGCCGCGCTGGACCAGGCAGCTCCGAACCTAACGTGGTTCCGTCTTCCCGCAGGGAACTGAAGCACAGGTCCATGAAGCTGCCCAACGAGCCCAAATTCAAGCTCCACGACTACGTGAAGAAGGAAGTGCGAGGCTCGGGCTGCTGCAGGTCCTAATGCGCCCGGCGCATGTGTACAGAGACTCATGCAAGTGTTCGTGCGGCGCGCTCTCCCAGTGCCAATGTGTGCATGTCTGTCTGTCCTGTCTGTTCCTGCCCGCGAGGTGAGCTGAGACATGAGGAGCCGCAGGAAAAGCTCTCTGGGATGCTGAGCCATGTGCCAGGCGCTGCTTCCCGAGCCCCCGTCGCATCCGTTGGCATTCCCGGTGTGGGTGGGAGGTGGGTGCTTGGGAAGGGACCGGGATGGGTAAACTCGGTCATCTCCATCCCTTCAGCAGCAGCCAGGAGCTTCTTTGACATTAGTAAGAATCATGGTGTGACCAAGGGGAACAGGCAGCTTCTCCCCACTGACATCCAGGATGGAAAAGGTCCTGAATTCCCTTTTCTTTCCCCACGTACCTGGAATTCTGCTGTTCAGAGCCTTGGGGCACACAGGAAAGACTTGTTTTGGAGGCAACCGTTTTTGTAGTTATGTCCATCTGTCCATCTTTTATGTGGTGTAAAACACAACGGAGGCTTGTCCTCTGCCCTGCGGAAGAGCTTCACTCTCTGAGTAAGCTCTGAGTAAGCTCCTGCTCCCCTGTGTGCTGTACAGAGATCTCCTGGGTGTCTCTCTGTTGGGTAAAGGCTTTGGTTCTCTCCTTCTGCCGTTTCTAGTACTTTAATTGAGAAGAAATCCAATGCACTGCAGCTTGTTCTGAATGCCTTCATGTGAGTGCCATAGCGTTTTTAGACTGCAACAACGCTTTGATATCTTCAAAGTTCTCTTGGGACAGCTCTTTCTTTTAACGAAGCAAGCTGGGGGCAATGCTGCAGGCCTGGCTTTTACAGGCTTCAGGCTCTCCTGCAGCTCCCTTCAATGGGCTCCTCACCCCTTGGCTCTGTGTCAGGCTTTTGGCTTTTTTTACTTATGAAAAGCTGCACTTCCAAGTCCAGATTTGAATCAAGGTTGGCCTCTGGCACTTCTCTTTGCAAATTGCATTTCCCTGCGCTGCCCTAAATGAACCATGTGAAATAACACAGCCCATCCATCCCCAACACAACTCCAGCCACTCGCCGCTCGGGTGACCTTCATCAGCCTCTCCTACATGAAGCTGCTGATCTATCGTGTCCCTGCCCGTGGCAGGGGGCTGGAACTGGATGAGCCTTAAGGTCCCTTCAACCCAAACCATTCCATGATTCATCTCACAGCCACCTCCATTCTCATTCTCTTCAGCACACCCCTGTCCCGAGTGCCCCTCGTTGCACAGACACAAAGCTACAGGGAGTCTATCGGCAGTGGGTACTCGGCATGCTCCCGTCAGGCTGCCTGCCTTCTCCCAGGGCAGAAGAGTCTTGCATCTACCTTGCTCTCTTGAAGGAGCCTATCAGCCCTTAACTTCTTCAATGTGGGACCAAAACCAGTTTAAAAACTGATTTAAACAAGGGAGATGGAAGTGCTGCCCTTTGGAGTGCTTTAACTAAGCCAGCTGGGAGCTAACTGCTGCAGCAGACACGTCACAACTGTGTTTGAGGGGTTAGGCCTGCACCCTGAGGCAGACTCAGCCCCAGGTTCCTGCAGCAGGACTGGGGGTTGATTTTCCACGGGCCATTACTGCCACCAAGCGATGAGGAATCCAGTGCCGGGTGCGCTCTGGAGCAGAGCACTTGGGTGCACACACAGCTCCGTTGTTCTGCTGCCTCCTGATTACAGCTTTGGTTTCATTCCTGTTAATAAAGTTTTTTAATAACCCCTCTGGCTACAAAGGGATCTGATTGTCCAATGGCCATGCCTGCACTGGGGAATGCCACAGGGCTCAGTCCTGAGCCCATCTTGAGCACTTCATTACTAGCACGGGCTTCGGTGCTCTGTGTTGTCTTCATCTGGCTACTGTCATTCCACGTTTATTCAAACCCATTAGCAACAAGAAATGGGAATCTCCACCCTTTACTTGATGCAGCAGGAACACCATGGTTGATGTCTAACTAACCTGTTCTTCTACAAAGTGAGCTGCTCAGTAGATGGTGTCTTACCTGGACTTTGGTAAAGCCTTTGCTTCCCACAGCATTCTCCCGGAGAAACTGGCTGCTCCTGGCTTGGATGAGCACATTCTTCACTGGGTAAAAAACTGGATGAGCCCAAAAAGTGGTGAGAATGGAGTTAAACACAGTCAGTGACTGGTCACAAGTGGTGCTGCCCAGGGCTTGGTGTTAGGGACAGTTGTTTAATGTCTTAATTATCTGGATGAGGACAGTGAGCACACTGCAAGACACTGAGGTGCTGGAGCAGGGCCAAAGAAAGGCAATGGAGCTGGTGCAGGGCCTGGAGCAGTGTGATGGGGAATGGCTGAGGGACCTGGGGATAGGGGGGTTTGGTCTGGAGAAGGGTCAGGGGGGACCTACAGCTGGCCTGAGAGGAAGATGAAGCCAGGAGAGGGCTGAGCTCTGCTCCCAAGGGATGGGATGAGAGAAAATGGCCTTAAGCTGCACCAGGGCAGGGTTGGATGGAGCTGAGGAACAATTCCTCCCTAAGAGGGTGCTCAGCATTGGAACTGCCCAGGGCAGGGCTGGGGTCACCATCCCTGTGAGTGTTCACACACAGTGGAGATGAGGCCTCAGTGCCATGGGTTAGTGGTGGCCTTGGCAGTGCTGGGGTAACAATTGGGCTGGATGAACTTAAAGGTGTTATCCAACCTAAACAATTCAACGATTCTAATTAAAGGGCTTTGGTCTCAGCTAAGCTGCAGCACATGCGTTATGTTGCTCTGGTTCCCTTGAAGGTTAGAAAGCAGATATTCTGCCAGGTGCCCCAATATACTCTGTAAAGTCAGTCTGGTTTTAGATACCAGGGATGTGTCAATAACAGGAGTAAAATCGAGTCTTTTTAAAACTTTATTAACATTTTAAGCTCCAAAATTGACCTGAGACAGCATGAAACAACTGCAAGGGCTTACGCTGACTTCAGGCTGGGTAAAGAACATCAGCTGAGTATCTTATGTACCAGAAACCTCGTTAGGACTCAGAAAGGCATCACTTAAATTACCTCCACACACACCGGTGTCACACTGCAAACCCCCCCAGCTCCCCACACCGCTGCTCCCACCACGTTCACCTCAAGCTGCCCCATGCGGGAGGATTAAATCGACTTCAAGTCCCTTTCACTTCAATCCAGCTCCGCAGCGGCTCCGTCGCGCTCCAAACCGCACCGGGACCACACGGAACAGCAGCTCCCCTGGGACACAGCGCGCACGTGGGCTGCCGGGGCCCGGCCCGCACCGTTCTGACCCCGTCCACACCGCGATCGTGCCCTCGGCGGTGCGGTCCGGGTCCCTGAGGAGAGAAGGGAGCGCGGTGAGCGCAGGCCCCGCCGCGGCACCGCCCGCCGCGCCCCGCCCGCACCCCGCGGTATATATGGGGCGGGCGCGGGCAGCGGCAGTAGCAGAGGCGGCTGTGCCGTTGTGCCCGAGCTGCTGCGAAGGAGCGCCTTTGTCGGCAGCGCAGCTGTTGACGAGCGGCCCTGCGAGCAGCTCTCGTAGCATCCTCGGGAAGGGCCGCCGGTAGCGCCAGCAAGGCTGCGCCCGCTCCCGTCGCGTTGCGGGCGGTGCGTGCGCGGCTGCCCGAGGTCGCAGGAGGCGGCAGTGGTGGTGGAGAGGGAGGTCTTCCTCCCTCCCTGCGGCGTTATGAAAGCTGTGAGTCCCGTCCGGCACCCCAGCCGCAAAGCGCAGCCTGGTGTGGCGGGCGGCGGCGGGGGCCACCCGGCCCTGCGGTGCTTGGCCGAGCACAGCGGCTGCAAGGGGAGCCCGCCGTCGGGCGAGGAGCCTGCGGCGCTGTGCCTGCAGTGCGATATGAATGACTGTTACAGCCGGTTAAGGAAGCTGGTGCCCACCATCCCGCCCAACAAGAGGGTCAGCAAAGTGGAGATCCTGCAGCACGTCATCGACTACATCCTCGACCTGCAGCTGGCTCTAGAGACGCACCCGGCGCTGCTTCGGCAGCAGCAGCCGCCACCCGCCCTGCACCCGGGTAGCTGTCCCGTGGGCACCCCAAGGACCCCGCTGACAGCCCTCAACACTGACCCGGTAAGAGGTGCGTGCCACGCCAGCCCGCGGTTCGGGATGCGGAACGGGAGGAGGGCAGCGCAGTGGCCCGACGGCCAGCGTCGGCCGCCGTGGGAGCTCCTGGTGATGCCCCGCAGCTGCCGGCCTCGTGGTTCTGCCGAGCAGCCGCAGCTCCCGGAGATAAGGGGCGGGCGGGTGCAGGATCGCCTCGGCGGTGCGCGGCGGGTGCCTGCATCCCCTCGGTGCAGGCAGGCGCCCGCACGGTGTTTACCGTGTAATTACAGCCTCTCGAGGGAGCCGCTGTAATCAGAGTGTTTGCACACACGGGAGCAGACGCGCTGCTCCTGCGCTTCCCAGCCCTCCGCGGAGCGAGTGTGAGCGCGTTTGGGGGCCACGCATATTCAACGACCTCGGTGCATCCCGCTTTGAGGCGGGGGGAGGACACCGGGGAGCGTCTCCAGACCGCAGGGCCCCTGTGGCAGGCCGGCGGACCGGGGAGCAGCGTGCCTCGGCACTCCGTGTCCCAGTGCTTCCCCCGCAGCCCTTTCGCTCTGTGCTCCTGAGCTGGCGCTCGCCTGGGCACCTCCTCCAGCTGGGAGCTCCCGGAGGCAGTCTCCGGCGGGAATATGGCAGTGCCCTAAGCGGGGAAGGGGGATCTGGAGAGTGGGGGTGCAGTCTCCGTGCCTTTCTCCCCCTACCCGTTCTAACATGCGGTGTCTCCTTGCTGCGCAGGCTGGCTCTGTTAACAAGCCGGGGGACAGCATCCTCTGCCGCTGACCGCCACTTCCCAGGTGAGTGCCGGGTGGGAGCGGGGCCGCAACGGCGGGCGAGGGGGGACGACGGGCAGCGCACACCGCTTTCCGACGGGAAGACTGCCGAAGGCGGTGGGGGGGAACATGAAACCGGCGAGAAATATTTGCAGGAGGCTTTGGGCTTTTAATTAACGGGGTGGTTATTTTATTTCCTTTAATTACGGGGTTTTGTTTCGTTGTTTTTTGTGGGGTTTTTTTTTCTTTCCAAGCACAAACACCCCCCACACACTCTATTCTCCCCCGAAGCGCTTCTGGCCGCGGCGCGCAGCTGCGCATCCCTCCGCGTTGGCCCAGCCTGGGAGCTGCGGTTGTTGTTTGACCTGGTTTGTTTTGGGTTGTTGATCAAGCATGTCTTGTGTGTTGTTGGTGGCGCCAGTCGGTCTGGAGCGGAGCGGTTCACACACCCCCTCTATTCATTCCTCT
>JAOEHX010051515.1:0-18478 GCA_025448015.1 Bolborhynchus lineola
CGGGCGCGGGGCTCCCTCTTGCGGCCGCTCCGGCGGCGGAGGGTGCTCGGGCTCCGGAGAGAGGGGCCCGAAGTCTCTTGTGCCAACCCTCGGGAGCCGATCGGCTCTGCTGGGTGAGCAAACCGCCTTCCTGTGGTCCCCGCCCGCTGCGGGGGCATCACCCGGCCACAGAGCATCTTCTGCCTGTTGGAGTTTAGGTTGAGGTGCCCATAGCAGGGCACACAAATAGTGGCGGTTATTCGCCCTCACAGACTCAAAAGTTCTGTATATTGCAGGATCCATCATCTTTTCAGGTTAGGTGAATGCCTTAGCTTGTTTTTGCTGAGCACAGAAGCTGCTTTTGCAATGAGTTACACCAAGAGATCCGTGCAGGGAGGCACTGGCACTCTGAGCTTCCTTGTAAACTGCTTCTGTCTGCTCCCTGCTCCTTAGCCTTCCCTCCTGGCAGTTCTCCCCATCTCCCATGGCTGCTATTGGTCAGGATGCTCTGAATGAGTTTCCTGTGGTTCTGTACGGCCCATTACCTCTCATGAAAGAGCTCAGGCACAGGATGCAGTCCTAGCATGTTCCTTGGACATAATAGATAAACGGTGTCTCTAATCAATGCCATTTTCATCCCAAGACCACTCAGCTTCCTGTCCACCCCAGAGGATTGCTCACCTCCCCTGCAGACACCAGAGGAAGAACTCTGGGAGAGAGAAATGCAACTGAGATGAGCTGGGCTTTGTACCTCCAGGGTCTGGGAAGAGCTTTTCAGCTATGCTGTAGCTCGATAAAAATATTGAGATTTAGCATCAGCTGAGGCTTGTGACAAAGGAGAAAACCATTGCCCACCCTTGTGTTTGAGCAGCTATGGCATGCCATGGCACAGCCATAGAATTAGAGCAAGCACCCCTTATCCTGAGAGGGTCTCAGAGGACCTTTTGCTCATGAGTGTGTTCTTCTCTTTGCTGTTGTGTCTTGGTGGCCTGTTCTGATCCTGATAATCCTCTGGAATGGCCCAGGCTTCAGCGTTACATCTCTAAGGGTCAGCAGAAAAAGGGTACTCCTCTTGCGAGCAGATCAGGGCAATGCAGGGGAGAGAGTGCAGTACCTTCGGTGGACACTGGATGCTGCCACAGACCGGGTGGTTTTAGCAGTGGTACCGTGTCTGCTCAGCGCAGTTCAGCTTTGAGCGCTTCTGGCAGAGGGCTACGATTCTTACTGCGGGCTTTTCTGCAAAGCCTCAGCTTCTGGAGTGTAACGATTAGGTGATATCTGAACTTCTACCTTCCTGAATATATATATGCACACACATATATATATAAAGACACTCTAAGCATTATTTATGCTTATTTATGAGGTAAGATAAGGTCACTCTGCTGTCTCCCACCTCCGTAAAGCCGGTGCAGTCCAGCAGTTGCACATTAATTGGCTCTGGCAGAAGCTTTAGCTCAAAAGCTCCTGGCTGGTTTCCTTCCCAGCCTTCTGCTACAATGCTTGTCCCATGCCTGACCCAAGGTTTCTGCTCAGCCCTCTGGAAAGGTGAAGTGGGAGGCGGCTATAAAGTTCAACTGATTCTTGTGGATGATGGACCAGTACTGCAAACACTGCCCACAAGTCTCCGTTTGCCCTCTTACTGCCTAAATAGGCTGATAACTTGGTAATGTTGCTGGTCTCTGGGTTGATTCAAGTTTCTTTGACAGCAGTACTGCAGCTCTTCTCCTATCATATTTTCTGGAATTGTACCCTGTACTTGACTGAGTCATGCTCTGTGGATCTGTAATTATCTATGTTACCTGCAAATCCGTTAAGGGATTTGATGCATTAATCTCACAAGAGCTACTGCTCATTTGGACGTTTTCATCTTGCCAGCTGCCCATACCCTCTGCCTGCAGTGTGCAGGGTTAACTGCAGGGTGAGCAGGGATACAGGCAAGCGTTTCTACCAGCCTGTCTCCCTCTAACTTGCTCTTATCTCTGGCCCCCAGCTGTGCAGTCGGGATCCCAGCACCCAGCTGAGGCTTCAGGACCAGCACCAAGCTGTGGGATTCTCAGCGTACATTCTTCAACACATCTTCCCATGTGTTGGAGAGTAATGAATGGTTCTGCATCAGTGCTGTGAGTTTAAACGGACAACTGTTTTATAGCATCTCTAAGTTGAAAACCAGACAAACTGTTGTGTAACTTGTCCAGGGATTGCTGTAATGAGTGAGTGACAAACCATGAATTCAGTATTGTCAGTGACAATAGTGCCATCTCAATGCTGCATGAGTGCACTTCAGTTCCATATAACCAGTTATTACACAGCTTTCTAGTCGCACAACTAAATCTACCTAAATTTGCTCAGTTTTGGTCTATAAGTAAATATCTTTTTAGGGGGGTGTCTGGTATTCTTCAGTAAACCATCAAAACCAATCGTTTCAGAAGAAAAAAATCCCTTTAGCTTACTTAAATTCTTAAAATTTAGGACTACTTGAAAGTAGAAATGCACATACAAAATGCAGTATTTTGATTCTAACTAAAGGAGTCAATTTTCAATTACTTGCCTGCTTTCTTTCAGCTGCAGCTACTCACTAGATCCAAGACAACTCAGTTTAATAGCTTCTGAATATGTTTATCTCAACTAATTTCCTATTGATGGGAATATTTCTCAGATGTAATTACGAAGCCACATGCATCTGGAGCTCAGAATTTCCTTCTTTCCAAGTGTCAGACACAAATTATTTGTTTCAATTTGCTACTCTTTTACAGGAGAAGGCTTTACAACAATGTACCTGTTATGTCACATCTGTAAGGGACTACTTAGATTTAAAAAAACCCACATCACTTTATCATTTTTTATCTTTGAGGCAGTTTAATACACTTAACTTTTCCAAAAACATGCTTATTTTGGTCTGGATCCAAGGAATATCCATCATTAGGACAGCAGAGGGACCCAAAAGTGCATCAGTTGCACTTCAAGCCTGTGTTTCAAACTCTGCTCATGCTCACCTATGAAACTGCTGCTGCAGTTTTCACTACTCACAGGTGTTACATACCCATGTATGTCATGAAACGTGAACTGAATGTAGAAAGCAGGGTAAGGAGTTGTTGGGATTTGCTAAATACTATTCCAGAGCCATCTCAGCTTGCTCTAGGAAGTCAAAATCTGTGGCGTAGCAAGGGAAGGAGGGGACAAGGCTCAGCATCAGTGACCATGGAGGCTCTGCTCCAGGTCACCCACTCCCAGGCACACTGCCAACTCTGGCCCCTGCTCTTTTCTGATATATAAACACCTTGGGGGAAAACAGTGGGTGTACAATTTCAACTAGACAGTTGAAAGAAAGCACAAAACACACTTTTCAATCAAGTGTTAGTGATACACTTCTCTTTGCTGTGCCCACCACCCCACCCATAGCACCAAGAGCTTCATGCAACTTGAGAGCAAGCTCTGTTTGACTTGTACCCACTATTCTCAATAGAAATGAATTGGTGGGAAAACTACTTGCTAGGAGAGACAAAGAAATTAATGGCATGCCATTGTATGTGTCTTTGTGGCAAGAAAACATGACAAGCTCTGCACAGACTACTGAGAGCTAAATGAGCATCGAAGTGCTCACAGTATCAAAGGAGCATCACAGGCTCTCCAGAGATGAGCAAACTTCATAAACAAGCATAAATAATGCTCAGGAATGTATGAGAAAGCTCATAGGTACATGAAGAGTTCACTTTGAAATCCTCTGTTATAAAATACCATCATGAAAGGGCTGATGTATCAATGGTGAGGTTGAAGCCTTGTGTGGTTATTGGGGATCTAAGAGATAATGAGGGAAAATACAGCTGGGCTGGGAAATAAAGGTCCAGCAGATAGTCAGAGTCACCCTTAGCACTGGAAGCCATCAGAGCCATTTTTCTCCATTCTCTAGGAAAACCTAACTGAACAGAAATTGTTCATCTCTTGCCATGAGGCAATCCCTTTAGACCTTGAGTCTTTTGAGTCGTTTATATATAAAACGTGTCCTGATCAGTGAGAAGCCATTTCAGAGCACAGATGTCAGTATAGTACTTGGGTAACTTACGGCTGTCACAAGATATTGCTAATATTACTTACACAAGAAACTCATAACACTTGAAAGATGTACCTTGTCTTCTCCAGGACAGATCAGTATTTTTCTCTTCTAGTCCTGTAATTCTCTCTCTCTCAACATTTCCTTTTCACTGAAGTCTTTCTCCATCAATCCCCCAGCCAAAGCACTTCATCAGCCACCCTATGCTGGATGCAGTGGTCATTGGTGCTAATAATGGCTGGCATCTGCCATGAGGATTGAAATGTCAGGGGATTTTGCCCTCTGACACCTCTTCATTCAGCATTTCTTGTTTTAATCAGGTTTAATGACTCAGAAGAACTGTGTACTTTACCCTCTGGAGCACAGTTTTTACCACAGCTTCATCTTATTGATAGAAAGTATTCAGCACTTCTTCCATCAGTCTTAAATACATCCTGAACAGACGGAGTGGAAAATTGTCTTAAACCCTTTGGCATCCACTTGCTGTCAGTCGGATGTCAAGTCAGGAATAAAAATTGGCAACTAGCAGTAGATTTCACAGTTATGCAGCAGGATTTGTGGAGCTGAATGAGCAGTTCAGTTCCTGGCTTCAGCTGTCACACCATGTACCTCCAGTGATGAGCATTCATGCCACAGTGAGACATTAGAGTTGTCAGATATCCAGAGCTTACAGAAATAACTTCATTTTAAAATGGACTGTCTCTTTTGATATGAATAATCATACAGAACAACATACAAAATGCTTGACATGTACTGGGAGCCCAGTACAGTCTGACACATGAAAATACTTGAAATATTTCAGACTCCATTTAATGCTTCTCCAGAGTTTTTCAGAACAGTAAATTACAGACTCCAAGCCACACACCCCCTTTGATTATGCTTGAATCCTATTTCTTTTAACAAAGATTGTAAAAACCACTGATGAAATGCTTCTCAGGGACCTCGATGGAATCTAAAAGGAAACTAAATGTTAACAGGGAATGAGGCTTTAAACTTTGCTGTTGATAGTTATTCCCAAGGATCAACTACACTTTGGAAATACAAGTAGGTCAAAATTGCCTTCCATATCAAAAAGGAGGAACAGAAAATCAACAGAGGTGCTTTCTACCATCCTGCGCTCCTGCAATTCTTGTATTACAGATATTGGGCCTTCCAAGTGTATTCCCTTTAACATCTGACAATGTACTTGTTCATGAAGCTGTGTAACTCCTATCTGAACCTGTTGAAGCCACCTGCGTCCGCAATAAATTCCAGGCAACTGTGACCTGCTGCTCTTAACTTTAAGCCACTCTCCTGTTTGTCTGAGTGACCCATCACTCTAGTGTTGTGGGATTTGATGAACGTAAGTTTTGTATTTGCCTTATCCACAGCTTCATGATTTTATATATTTCAATCATAGAATCCCAGACTGGTTTGGGCTGGAAGGGATCTTAAAGCTCGCCTAGCTCCAACCCTCTGTCGTGGGCAGAGACACCTTCCACTAGACCAGGTTGCTCAAAGCTCCATCATATCTGAGCCAAGTAAATCACTGCAGTGTTTTTAGAAGATAGTAAAATACATATTTCCTTTTTTTGTTGTGGGAGAGAAAAAAAATCAGATTGCAAGACTAAGTCTTCAAACATACAATCTGGTAAGGGAAACAACATTAGTCATAAAAGACATAATGACTTGTCAGCAACAGCTATGTGTTACCATCACATTGAGATCCCACTCTCACGTATTCCAGTTCAGCTTATAAAATATTTGAAAGGGGAGCACGCATCCACTTGTACTTTGAAATTCTGGGATGAAATCCCAGTGTCAATTAAATTAAAATCTTTTTTTAAAATGTTCCTTGTATAAAGCAAAAGAAAGGAGTATCACTGATTCACTGTGAAATTTCTGTCTGTATGCCAACTTTGAGCGAAAAGATATGGGCACATGTTGAAATACATTCCCTTGGTTCAGTCTGCTCTAACACAACAAACTCTGTAGGTGATCCAAGTGCAATGCCTTGACTTCTTTCAGTTGCTTTAAGGTGCTCTGTATAATACATATCAGTCCTGTATCCCAGCATCTGCTGCTGTTGGCTTCCTAGGTAAAGGATCACTGTTCTAACCTCAGGGACTGATCTGCCCTGTTACGTATGCAAGTGAGCCAGCCTTATAGACCAGAAACCATCTCTAGGAGACAAAACTTCAAAAATTCACTTTCCATGCTTATCTAAAACAAAGACTTCTATGCATCAGGTTTCTGGTTAAGTAGTTTAAAACAGTTTGAGATGATGCTAAATCACAAACAGCAGCAGAAAAGAAACTATATTTTCTGACAGGAGCCCAACGTGCTCACCTCATTCATGTCTGCTGTGCTGGCATTCTGACATTTGCTGTCAAGGTTTCTTTCCTGGGAGGCAGAGGAGCTTCAGTGTTTGACACCACTGCTCTAATCTGCAGTGGCACATTCCGTTCTCTTACTTAACTGCAAAATCAGTGCATCTAGAATCCAAAGAACCCCCCCCAACCCCACTGCCCAAAATAAGATTATCGAAAACTTTTCTACTATGCAAACCAGATATCTAAGACAGCACAAGGCACGTTATGAAAAAGGTATTTATTATTTACACAACTGCTATAGTTCCTTAAGAACAATATATACCATTTTTATTTGAAAGGGTCAGTCTTCTTTCAAATACATGAACTGCATAATGCACAAGTGTTGGTAATGCCAAACAGCAGTCACATCACACTTCCATAGTGCAGGCATAAGCAGCGCAAGTAAATGATATTTTAAGAACAGTATGGCTGAATATTGTATTTAAACACAGTGTTTGCACTTTGACAAGATTTAGCTAGAAGAGAACAAGGGTTTTGTTCATGCTTTGTTAGGAATGTGACTTTCCCATCTGAGGTTTAAACCCTTTATCTGACATATGAGAGTTTTTCAGGCAGACTGCTTTTCATGTACCAAATAAGTGTGGGTTTCTCTCCCTCAAACTTCAATCTTTTGTTTTCCAGTAAACACTGCTTTATAATACAAGTTCACGCACCAGGGTAAATTGGCCACAGAGGTGGTACTTTCCCATCTTACTGTCTTGCACAGAGAAACACTGACATACTAATACATACCAAACTTAGACAACTTGTAATTTATAGACTTAAATACTGGAATGGGAGAGGGAGACTGTTTCTAAAGATGGAGGGAATAGAGGGCTTATACAATTCATACACCACCAAGGTTGGCTCCTTACTCAACTTTTTTGGTCTAAATATTTGTTTTTCTAGTTTCAGAATGGTTTTGGTCTTTAATGGTTATGGTTGTACTTTGGCAGCATAGGAGAGGAGTATTTTAAGTAGTAACACCAGAACTGAATGCAAGGAAAAGTAACTGACTTGTTTCTCCCACTTTGAGCTTATTGCTGTGATCTTTAAAAAAAAACCAAACAACCCATAACCAACCAACTGGAAGACCAAGTATAGCAGTCTTTCTGGCATTGGATCCAGTGTCCAGCACTATTATACTCTAGCGTAAAAGCAAGGAAAAGTCCAATGATCTTAGTTGTGTTCCCTTCAATGCAGTGCCACACCATTTTATTATTGTCCTTGCTTCTTTGAAAGATACCTGAAAGAAACAAAAGTACAGTTTTTCACAGGCACAAATATATCTAGTACATGTTATAAATTCCAAGTATGAATCTGCTTGCTTTTCTCACTAGGAATCCCCCTATTGCTAGCAAAAAAATAGAAATGTGATCAATACTACTTATGATTTTATTTTATTTCAATGTTCTTGCAACAGAGTTAGGCTCTATTAGTGGCGGTTTTGGGTTTTGTTGGTTTGGTTTTTTTACAAAAGGGAGGAAGGAAATGAAAACGTTTTATTCTAAGAGGTTGAAAATTACATCACTTGGAAAAATAGCTATTATCCTTGAAGACAAAAAGGCCCATTAGATATGGAACTCCTTCAAATACATCAAATACAAAGACCTGAATGAACAGTCATCTGGAATAACCTGAAAAGAATAGCCCTCCACTAGCTTCTTTAGAGGATCTGAGTTACTCTAAAATGCTTGTTTTCTGATCTCATACTTCTGCTACCACTACAGCTGGAGCAATTGGTCTGTGTGGTGACACTGAAGTCTTTGCAAATACTCCAGAACAAAAAATCCAACCAGTTCAACTGACAGTGCGACACATCCCCTGAATTTCACTGCTTTTAAAGTGTAGCAATTGACTTTCTGTTTTAATCAGAAAGAAGAAAGAAAACTGTATAAGTTTGCAAGGCTGCTCTTTTAAGCAGTGAATGAGCAGTTTTTGAATAGCATATTGTACTCACTTTTTTTGCATGTGTTGTAACTTCAGGCTGTTGCATAAAACCATTCAGAATTTTGCACAAACACTTCAGCTAATCATTTCCTAGCAAGAATTAGGATGCTGACTGGTGCCCTAAGCATTTGGGAAACTGTTGTTCGTAACACAGTAACTTGTATTTTGGATCTGATGAATACTGTAATACCACACAATCTGGATACTGCCTCAGAGCCACACTGTAACACCCCAAACCTCTGAAGTTAACCACCAGAAAAATTGCCTTGTTACAAAGGACCTAAGATCTGAACTGATATCCTAACTCTGTAAGGGCGGGAAGAGAGAGATTTCCAAGGACCAGATTCCTTCAAAAAATTTTTTCCCTTTAAGAAGCATAATTGCTTCAATTGAAAACAAGCTTCAGATCTGAATGCAGGAGAAGTATGGAAAAGTAAAAAAGCTCCATTCTGTCAAAATCTTATAATTTCAGGGAAGCAGCCCAAATGCTATAGCCTAATTAAAATTCCACTCACAGTAAAGGACCTTCATTAACTGTAAGTGATGTCAAAGTTCATCAGCTCAGATGTTTCTGATCATTGCACAGACAATCTCAAGCAAAACACAGTGGAGTCAGGGACAAAAGGAAGAAATTATTTTGACTTTATTCTTACCTTTCCCAATGTTTGTGATTCAGCTCCAAGAAGTCATCTAGTTTTGCTATTTCTTTGAGGTACTGAGTGAGCTTTAGAAGCTCCTTGTCTTTATCCCGATTTAAATGTGCTTTCATAAAAGGTCTTATCTACACAAAATAAATAAACTAGGTATAACCATTTGCTCAAAGTGAGAAAAATGCTTTCAATTCTCTATCATTTACCAACTAATTAAAATATCTTTTCAGTACTATTCCAAATTATAACTTCTCTTGGGTAACAGGAAAAAAACCCTTTTCCACTAGTGGCCATACCAGATTTGTCTTGTTATTCATGCAAACTGGACCATAGGGACATGCCCACAAGGAATAAATTTCTTTTGTCTTGCACTTCAAGCCTCCCCTCCCCGTCAGACAGAAAGATAAAATGATCTGGAAGGGACTGCCACATTTTGTGATATGATTTCATAGATATTTTTGCAGGAGACATTAGGGGCTTTCAGCTGTGCTTTGAGTTGTGTGGCATCACTGGAACCAGATGTGCTTTTTTTCAACAAAAAGCCTTTGACTACAATCATAGCTTCTGTGAAAAGAGATGTCAGAAATAAAGCTTACCTGACAACTGTTTTCAGCTTAGAATACATTATACTTGTGCCTTGTTTTAGTGATTCTATGTTCTTGTCTGCAGCTCTGTTAACATTTTGACAAACATCTTTCAAATCTGAGCTATAGGGAGCATTCTGTATAAACCTCTCTCAGTGAGATATTTATTTTCTGAATATAACCACTACTGAGATTGACCATTGCATATTTCAATGGTGCCTGTCAGCAATGCCCAGCTTGATTATAGTTCACAGGTGTAATTTAAGCAGAAATCATGTTTTTCTTAATTTTCAATAGTCTCTTCGAAGCTCACTTAATAGTGAGACAAAGCTTGTTTAATACTAATGTCATGGAAATATTAGTCCAGATAAATGGCAATCTAAATAAAAAAAAACCCAACATGCATCTTTGCTAGTGAAGGATGCCTTTCTTTATGATACAGTAAAGTGTGAGAAAGTGCTGCTTGAAGTATAAGAAAAAGTAGTAAATGAAAACTCCAGTTAAAAATTACCTTGAGTCCGTTTTGTGGATTCATTAGGAAGTTTCGGCCAATATCATCAAACATTATAGTATTTTTTTTGCTGTAATACTCCGAAAATTTCCCCCAGATAACACCAAGAGGCTTCACCTGAAAAAATATGACAACCAAGGTACCTGAGGTAAATTAGATCTGCAGGAGATGACAATACCAGTCTATAGGAACTTGAGTGCAGACTTGAATGGACACTTACATTCTTTCACTGAAAAATTATCAGGTAGTTTGGCTTTAATAAGAGATGTGAAACAGTATACCATAGTAAATACACCCCCAACCCCTCAAAGAAAACATTTCTATTGGTACTTAATCTCTTTGCAACAGTTATTTATTATTTGATTTGAAAGCAGTGTCATCCAAATGTACTACTCAGAACATCAAGAATTTCGGTAGAAAAATACCCAAATGTACGATTCCAAAATTCTTAGTTTTCTTGCATGAAAACTCCAGCACAACTTTATTGTTGAATTATTTAAAGGGATATGATAACATGTTTGTTGAATGTAGAACAAGATCAGGAAAAAATAGGCACTTACATCTATAAGTCCTCTTCTAGGAGTGTGCACTGTTATCATGGCAGCACTGTCCAACATGAAAGTTATCTTGTAGTTTGCATTGGTACTCACTCCAAGCTCCTGCATCACAAATTATTAAAGCTTCTAATTATGACAGTTTTACTGCTGTGCAACTAGAACTACAATTATAATACATTGTTTGTCAAAGTGTGAGTTGATGAGGCTCACCAGAGACACACTAAAAATAGGCATCTGGGAGGTTTTAAATGTTTTTACTTAATGAGAATCATAAAAGTACAGCATTCTACCATAAGAAAAAGAACTAATAGGTATTTTTTTTTCAGGGTTTACTATCCTAAACTTATGAACTGTCAGGATAAATCAAAGCAATTTTGCTGAAAAGGCAAAATACAGAGAGGTCTTACCAGTACCTTCATGCATAATCTTTCACAAGCTCTACATGCCTCAACTTCACTCAGTGTCCATAGCAAGGACAGCACCTGAGTATTGTCTGCTATTTGTTCCTGTTGTGGTTTGAGCCCAGACAGCAACAAAGTACATGCAGCTGCTTGCTCACTCCCCCCACTTCCCCTGGCAGGATGCGGAGGAGAATCAAAAAAGATAAAAACCCCATGGGTCGAGAACAGTTTAATAACTGAAATAAAAACACTGATAAAAATAATAAAAATGTATATATACAGAGAGAGAGGGGAAGGAAGAAACCTGCCCCTAAACAATGCCCCCAAACAAACAACCCCCGAAAAAGGCCAAGTGATGCACAATACAGTTGCCCACCACACACTGACTGATGCCCAGCCTGAACCTGAGCAGCAATTGGTGGCTCCTGGCCAACTCCCTCCAGTTTCTGTACTGTGCATGATGTTCTGTTGTATGGAATATCCCTTTGGCTAGTTCAGCTCAGATGTCCTGGCTCTGCTCCCTCCCTGCTGCTTGTGCCCCTGCTCACTGGCAGAGAATAGGAAACTGGAAAGTCCTTGATAAGCACTACATAGCAACAACTAAAA
Source organism: Bolborhynchus lineola (assembly GCA_025448015.1). Taxonomy (NCBI): domain Eukaryota; kingdom Metazoa; phylum Chordata; class Aves; order Psittaciformes; family Psittacidae; genus Bolborhynchus; species Bolborhynchus lineola. Next base: position 11,638 of record JAOEHX010051515.1, read on the forward strand.
CATCAGTGTGTTATCAACATTATTCTCATACTGAATCTAAAACACAGCACTGCACCAGCTAGTAGGAAGAAAATTAACTCCATCCCAGCCAAAACCAGGACAGTTCCTTCCAGTAAATCACGGCCCAATGGAAGATGAAATATACAGTAACAGTTCATTGTTACCCTTTCCTTCTAAATGTGTCCAAGATAACCAGTGTATCAGAAATCTGCCAATTTTCACTTTAAAGATTTGATAGCTCCTGAAATAAGGACTCCAAGGAAAACATCATTTTCAGAAATAAAAAACTCTGATTAGATGAGAGAACACCATTTCCATCTCAAATCCTTTCAAAAGCTGAAAACGAATAGCAAAATCTGCTGACATAACACACATAGTGTTAACAATTTCTGGTGTGTGCAGCAGCAGTAATATGCAAAGCTACAGAACAAGGAGAAAATCCCTACTGCAACAGCTCTCTTGCAAATATCCAGCCACTCTTAACTGATTTGCTTGTATATGAAAAAGTGAATCTTGCAAATGAAAAGAGCTGCCTACCTGGGTTAGTGTCCTGTTACACTGAAAAAACTCGCTGTTCTAGACTGTTTGAATTCCTGACATAAATAGATGGTGAGAGATTAAACTTGATTATCTGATAATCCTTTTTTTTTTAATGATGTTCCTGCTTTGTAGTGTAAAACAAGTATTGCTGGAACCATTGCTTTCTGACAAAAAGTGAAACTTTTAGAGGTGAGCACTCTAGGTGCTATCAGTTTAAGGAGAAACAGCAGCTGGCTTTTAGTGGTAGGAACCTTAACTCATCAGGATGCTGGAGTAGGCCTAGAAAGGTTGTGATTCAGTAGAATATGAAAGGGCTGGAAAGGCGACCTAGAAATTTAGAGAGGCGACCAGTGCAGGCAAAACTTTTAACAATGGCTTTCCACAATGTTGAGTTCAAGCACTACACTGACAGACACGATGTAAATGGAGATACAACTGCCACAAGTAGTGCAATGCTTGCAGGGCTCAACACCGATTTTACTTGAGCTCCACTTTGTGGGTGATTAAAGGTTCCGATTTCCGAGATCACTCCTTTGTTTAGAAAAAAATGTAGCAATTCATTATTTTGAGGAAGAGAACACTGAAAATGTGCTTTGCTCTGTTAAAACCTGAAAAAAAAAATGGTTAGTCTGTAACACAGAATAGAGATACAAAAGCTTAGATTTGGAAAAGTTTTCCCTGAAATGAAAACAAACTTTGTTTTCTAAGCATTAAAAAACCCCATCAACCAAACATACAGCAATTCTAAGTAAGCTCATTAGATTTACAGCTAAGCCTGACTGTAAATATGTTTATCACTGGGTCAGCTGTGCAAAACTGGCTAGCTGCCTGATTTAGGTACGGAGAAACTAGGATTGAAAGAACAGTTCTTACGGATGTTTAGTAAGACAGAGGAAGAAACAGAACCACACAGCTGCAAGAAGTACAAGATAAATATGAAAAGAGTTTCCTCTTGATAACCTATTCCAGCATGCCACATCTGTCTGCTCCTTTAAAAAGAAAATTATATTACACTCAAGGATTAGAACTTGAGAAGAAAGATGAAAGCAACTGTGAATGCTATGTGACTAATCTCAGTTTCACCAGGTAGTGACTTGTGTTTAGTTCTGCTAAATTTAGCACCTACTGCTGATAGTTTGTGTGGAATTCTAAAATTAGATTTAATCTAGTTTTGTGACAAAGATAATTTAAAGTGACTGAGGATTAAAAACCCTCAGGTTTTGATCCATATGACCAGTTGCTGCTCTTTAACGCTGCACATGAGTTCAACTACATGAACAGCTAACCAGATTAGAAACAAATCATACATTTCCAGAAGCACTTACTTTCATTTTAGCTTCAATCCACTTCATATTAGTGGCAGCTGAAACAAAAGTGAGAAAACGAAATTCTTTATCAAATCAAGTCACTGACAGGAAGAAAGAAACAAGCCAAGAAGATGTTCATATCAAATTTTTACATACAATTTAATTTCAGGAAGATTCATCCTTGTTACAGGTTTTAGGGTTCACTGCCTTGAAGCCAGACTTCCTTCATTGAAGTGTATTTTTATTTGGAAAAGCTTATGTTTCAAATGAACACCTAGATGAAGCACTGCGTGCTTAAAATTAAAAAGCATTTTCTAGATCAGCTGTTACTAACTGTGGTCTGCAAGACCGTAAGAAGTGGGCTACACCTGGTCTGAGAAATCATACTGTCACTGCAGGACTTTCTCCTGGAAGCAATGATAAGGATATACAAGGCCTGGAAAGGACAAAGTGTCAACACTGCCCACTGATCTAAGCGTATGTGGAAGCACTGTTCCAGACCACAGAAACTAAATTTTGTAATACAATTTCAGTATTGTGTAAACCCTGCACTGGCTCAAGTCTGCTCTCCAGCTGCAGATAGGAAGTGAAACAGTATGCAAAGTCTGTAGACAGGACACTTTGGTTCATTTGGCTGTTCACTACTTATTGTCTGGATTCAGATTGTTTGAAAGATAGCTATCAAACAGTGTTTGAATGTTGATTATGCAACTCTGCTACTTCAAGCACTTGTTTATTTGTACGAAGTCACACTCCGTAAAGTGATGCTGAGCTTTATACTGTGATTAGAGCCATTCATATGAGCAATACGTGGTGGTTTTTTACAGTAAAAATACTATATTTCTATAATAGCATTAATAGCTATGTGAACATTCCTGCTGAATGTCAATCCTCAACATTCATGTATGGTTCTAGAACTTGTGATTCACTCTAAAAAGCAATACAAAAAATTCCCTCCTGGAGCCTCGGCTCTGACAATTTACAATAAAGTCTTGAGTATTGAATACAAAACTTACACCAAATTACAATATCATAATCCTCATATGCAGATGTCAGGAATTCATGAAGGTATGGCCTCATCAGTTCTACCCCAGTTTCAGCACATGATCTGTGATCTAAATAGAATGTAACAGATAAGCAATCCATTATTAAAGTTAACCTTAAGTTATGAAAGTTCATTCTGACTTTCCCATCTATCCAGAGACCTAAAGGTTTCAAGAAGGAAGCACTGAGGCACTTCAAAATTATGAATGAACTCATAGCAAACTACCATTCCCATTTTAGATGTAAAGAAGAAACAGAGGGGATATTTATCTTGCAGGTCTTTTATCCTTAAACGTACTTGAAGGCTTAGCTAACAATTAAATTGGAGATCTGTGGGTCTAAATATCTTTGAAGAGCCAAGGCAACTAGCTCATCTGTGCACTTAGAACAGATATGAAACACATTTTTTTAAACCTAGTCCAGTAATTCTGTGAACATATTATCAAGCTTATTTCAGACATGCAAACATTGCTTGCTCCAATTAGAAAACTGATGTCAAATTCTGCTACCAGAAGACCTCTAAATAAAAATGCTAAACTCACTAATAGGTTGAGTATTGATCTCAGATTGTAAACAGACCTCATCAAAAAGGAAAGCTAAGAAAAAAGAATAAGACAAGCTTATTACTGCTTATAGTCAAGCTGCCATGACACACCTACATCCCAGAAAATTAAGTCATAAGGAAAACTCTGGCTTCCAAAGAAACCTGTCTGGCAGAATTTTCAATTAAAACGTGTTTTTGTGAATTTAGTAACAATGTGGAAATAAAATTTGAAGCTATTCTCCCACGCCCCCCAAAAATGGACTCAATCAGGTACAGAGATGTTACTTTACAATACCTCACTCTGTCACTCCGATGTCTAAGACATAAGTTGGTCAAGAGAGATTATTTGGATAGAACACTAAATCACTACTTTTTTATGTCTTCTTGCAGAAAGTAAATACTTACTGCACTAAAATCAACAATATGCAGTGCTTAAAATGCCCATGTTTTTTAAAATATGAGCAGAAGACCCCAAAACATTACAAAACAGAAATGACACAGTACAACACATACCAAAGTTACTGAAGTAGATTTGTAAAGCAAAAATCAAGAAATCTGAACTGGCAAATAAACTGACCTCTTAAACAAAACCCAAAAGTAGCATAAAATCTCACCAAATAGTGTATAATCAACATCTAGCACCAGCAGCTTTTTTCCTTCTCTAGGAGGGTTCAGAATTTCCACCTTGTATTCTTTAACTCTGCGGGAAATTTTTAGTAGATTTTCTTCCCTAATGTAACAGTGCAGAAAGTTCCAGTTAATTAAAATGCACACTGAATGTTCAATAACAGGACTGTCGTTCAATAGCTACAATTCCTAACCTGTTTTCTACTTCCACAACTTCCTCTTCAATATCAAAGTCATTAACAACATCATCGTTATCAGGAGGTGGCCCAAGGACATCTTCCTAGAGGAATAATAATGAAAGATAACTAGGATGGCTGAAGGAAAACAACATCTGGTATCAAGTTCCTATTACTGCACATTACAGGACAAAAGTACTATTTAACCAAAATTATTTCATTTTATTAGTGAAAAGAATTGCTGAAATATACCAAAGATTGTTCGTATTTGGACAGCATCATCATAATAGATTTGTACTTCAAATCCAGGACAATACAGGAGTTTCATGAATACACTGCTAGGAGAGTTCTCCAGAAAAGCTTTATGTAGAATAATAAACACCAACAGAAATCTACTGTAATACCATTTTCCAACTGATTTTAAATTTTGAGTGTTCCAGTAATCATAATTAGGAGACCTATAAGCATTTGTTCCTGTTTAAGTTAATAAACAATTAAAATATTTACCAAACTCTCTTCACGAGTGCCCATCATCATAATTTTAGTATTTGGTTTCAACTTGAGAGCTCCAAGCTTAACATCATCATCAGCAGGTTTGCCTATAATGCAAGCAGACAATTGCTTCTTTTTTAATGGGGTAGAGAGATTTTAGAAAACTGTTGAATCTTAATGGTTAATTGAAACAAGCTACCCCTTTAAACACCAGAACACCCCAAGCTGTATTTTCATCTTCTTCCATATACAGACACACTGCTGGTCTGGCTAGCAGCAATTTAACTTTTTTTAACGTATGTTTGCAGCACTTCCATGTCAGCCATCAAAAAATGACCAGGTAGATGTATCAATAATAAACTATGTCCCATGATGTATAACATTTCTATGTTCATGTTCATTCTGGTAGGTGACCTGTTAGTACACACATCCTGGCTAGGTTTAAAGGATGTTCGCCCTTGAACGTTTCAGCATATCCACAACAAATAGCATATACAAATAGTTACCCTTCATTTTAAGTCCAAGTAGTTTTTGACGCTCTGGTAACACTCCAGTAAGGCCTTTAAGAGACTGCTTCAGATCCAACACTGTGTCTTCTTCTGATAGAGAGGTTATTGTATACTCCTGTCCACCCCATTTTATTATGAGAGGGAGAGACATCCTGGAAGCATACGTTCAGTATTATTTTCTTAAAAATCTGCTGCAGGAGGAAAATACAATGATCATGTAAGGAGGAAATAAGAGAACTGCTCTTTTCAGGAGACAAACCATACAGTCTATTTAAAGTATTTTTGATCTTTCATTATGTTGTACATCAAAGAGCCGTTTGTTTTGCATAAGCAGATAATAAACACTTTGATTAAATGTTGAAACCAACGGAGAAAGAACAGTACTAAAACTGGGACTCCGAGTTCCACTTCAATGTATTTAGCAATGTCACATTCACCATTTGCTCCAGCATATGCTCATTTGCTGTGTTCTGTGCAGGTACAGCCTGTTCACTGCATAACCAGCACCCAAGCAGAGTACTGCAGTATCATAAAAGTCATTTCAAAGCTCAGAAATGTCCTCTGCAATAATTATGCAACCGAACCAGCCATGGCTATCCTCACATGTGTAACAACAAATGGCAAATGTGAAATACACAAAATATATAAACCCATAAACATAGTTCTGAAGCCAACAGCTCATTTTTAGCACTAGTTTTCTCTGATCACTTTCACTGTGCAATACCTGCAGTAATACACACCCCAGGTCATGTCTCACTCAATATATGTCTCAATATCAAAGTAGGAGTTTGAAAACAAAGCCAAAATAGACACCTACACAATGCATTGCACTGTAAGAACTGCACTTTCATTGCAGTGCTGACAAAACAACCATAATTATACTGTCCTTAATTTACACAGCACCGTTAATAAAAACTGTATTTAATAGTTTAGTCGTATGTTAAACACAACAGAAAACCAAATTTTCTAGCTTACTGTGGAAGGAAAAAGAATGTGTTTTTTTCTATTAAAGCTTGGAAACAGAGAATCAAGGAGATAGAAAGGTACAAAAAGGCTGTCAATGGATGCAGAAGAGGCCTCTGCACCATTAATGGTGAGACTGTCCTCAAAAGACTGGTATTCAAAAACAAGAGAGAGCAGAACTGCAGAAGAAAACCCCTGAGGTTATCAGCCTTCAAGGAATACATTACACCAAGAAATACAGGTCTGGCAATTCTGAAAATTCTTGGAATCCAAACCCAAAAATCTGATTCCTCTCCCTCTCTAGCATTGTATTCTCAGAAGTTACCTGCTCTCCGACAAAATACTTCTCATTCACACAGTACAGCCTATTAGAAGTGCACAATAACTCATGTCCCTGCCCATGGCAGGGGGGTTGGAACTGGATGACCTCAAGGTCCTTTCCAACCCTAACTATTCTATGACTCTATGATTCTTTGTGCATTCACGAAGCTCAGATCAGATGAGAAATAGAGGGCTAGATAAAACCTGCTTGCTGAGGACACTACAAGCCACACCTCTACACTATTCCTTCTAAGAGCCTTGAAAACAAATTGAGGAGAAAAACTGGTAACAGAAAAATGAATTTTTTTCTCACTCCCC
>JAOEHX010051517.1:0-48080 GCA_025448015.1 Bolborhynchus lineola
CCGGTCCCAACACCGGTCCCTGAGGGACACCACTCGTTACTGGTCTCCACCTGGATATTGAGCCATTGGGCACAACTCTTTGCATGTGGCCGTCCAGCCAGTTCTCTATCCACCGAGTGGTCCACCTATCAAATTGATGTCTCTCCAACTTAGAGACAAGCATGTCAAGCAGGACAGCATTGAACACATTGCACAAGTCCAGATAGGTGACATCAGCTGCTCTACCCCTGTCCATCAGTTCCATAGCCCCATCATAGAAGGCCACCAAATTGGTAAGGCAGGATTTCCCTTTAGTGAAGCCATGCTGGCTGTCACCAACCACCTTACTGTTTTTCATGTGCCTTAGCATGCCTTCCAGGAGAATCTGCTCTAAGATTTTGCCAGGCACAGTAGGAGCCACAGAGAAAATAGAGGAAAATGGCACAATGTTGTTGAAGGCTTAGCTATTGAATTTCAAAGTTGCAACATGTCTGGCTTTAACCTTTCTGTTGATCCCCTACAGTAACTTAGTATTGGACTCAAATCAGTCACAATTTCAAACTGTCATTCTGTGTTCGAAGGTTGAGGTTTTCCATTTCATAAAGTAAACAAACTATAAAATGGGCTTTTGTTACTGTTTTTTTTTTTTTTATTATTATTATTTTTCAGCTTCAGTATTTAAAACAGTGTTTGGGATTTGAAGGTGTTGTAATTGAGGTGTATAGTACCAAAAGAAATATGCTGACTTAGATTAATGAATCTGCTTTTCTGAAGTGTATATTTTATTCTTGCATACATGTTCCCCTTTTGTAAACAAACACAATCACAATTCCTTTAAAAGGAATATGATGGGTGCCTTGTATGAATGCTATATCCTGAATAGCTTTTTCTGTGTTAAAGGAATGCAGTCGTATCCTGTTGATTTCCGTCTTTTTCACCTCCTGAAGGATTGGCTGCAGCATTGCTTTCAAGAGCAAAGATGCTATGGTAGTTGGCTGAAAATATCTCTGTAGCAGACATTGTAAATCTGGTTTGTGTTCTGCTTTTTTCATGCTGTTCAACCAGCATGGACTGTCTTAAACAGAAAATCTTCACTTCCATGACGCAGTGTTAATGAAAGCTAGTGAAGCTAAATGAGATTCCCTTTTTTGCTAGGTTTTGGATTACATCAGTTGTTCTCAAAACAAGAAACTAACACAACTGACTGTTTCTGATTTCTGGTGAAGCTATCAAGTTTTGTTATATGGGAGAGTTGTTTTTTCCTGTGATTTGTTCAAATCTCCACCAGTCATTTTAGCCTCTGTTCCCTCTATAAATTCACTGTCTTCTGCCTTAACCTCATTTTTCTTTTAAAAAGACTAAGGCTGACCGTCTCCCAGGGGCTATTTCAGGTATCAGTCTCACTTCCAAGTTGGAGTCCTACAATGCACAATGAAGAACCAGAAGATGAAGAAGTTCCATTCCTTACTTACCATCCAGGGGACTAAGTGTCTATTAAGTGTTAAGTGAAGGAAAGTCAATGACATCTGTCTCTTAATTGAAGCAGACAGTTGGAGTTGGATATACCCACAAGACTTTATTATAATAGAGGCAGCCTGAAGAGGTGGTATCAGCAGACTCATTAGTAACTGTAGAAATAAGGTGTCAATTAGGGAATGTATGTTCCTACCATCAGACTAATTTGGGGAAAAAAAGGTGGATAATATGGAGATGAGCTGTCAGTGATATAATATATCATAATAATTGTGCATTTTGCACTGGCATTAATGGCAGTGGCATAGCAGGGCAGGATGCTGGTTAATTCACATTATTGTCAAGTCAGGCAGTTAAAGCCCTAAAAACTAAATGAGAAAGTCTAATTGCCTGTTCAGAATCAAATAACATTCACTTTATTGCCAAATTCCACCATTAACAGCCTGGAAAACCACTTGTGGCTGAAGAGAGAAGAGACATATGGATTGTTGAATGTAAGAAGGGGACCAACTGGCTGGGACTTGGGCACAAGTAGCAGTGCTTGGGATAGCAGCACTGTAGAACTGCAGGGCTCTGGAGAGCAGTTGTTCTGGGTAAATACACACATACTGTCGTTGTGCTGGAGACCCTAAAGCAGAGGTTAGCTGCAGGTTAAATACAAGCAGCAATTTTATCATGTCATAAAGTGATTTTGCAGAGATTTGGAAAGGTAAGAAAGCAATGAAACTTGGTATGAGAAGGGTGAAGATCATGTGTGAGACTAAGCTCCAGAGATTAGATGTGATGTGATCAGGACCTTCTACGATCTAAAGATGTAGGTCTGAAGAATTCAGGTCTTCTTTTGTCTGCATACAAAGCAGAACTTTTCCCCACCATATATATTACCTTTGTGCTTTTTGTGGCTCAGAGTTAATGAAAAACTTTGCTTTTATGTGGTTCAGAAAAATGGTAGATTTGGAGTTCTTTTTAGAAAGAGATTTCCTGCAAAAGAAACATTGGCTGTCCTCAGAAACACATTTCAGCAGTATGTTTTGATGGGCCATTTTTTTTAAGTATCCCTCATGATACCCCAGCCATAGGTGGTTTTATTTCCTCACTGGAGCTGCCAGTCCTTGAAATGACTTCTGGTGAGCTGACAGTGTTACACACTAACATGTAGGCAATGCTGACTGGCTGTTATGGCCATCTTTGGTGGTAATGCTGTAGTTCAAGTGATAGGTACCAGTTGTTGAAAATTGGTTACCCAGTTTGGGTGTTACTGTGAGCAGTCATGTTCAGACTGGATGTATGAAATAGTGATCAACCAGCATAAGTATGTAGGTTGAAGACTTTAAAACCAAAGCCCAGTGGATCCAAACCATCCCATGATTTACGCTGGGTTCAATAGAAAGTATTTCATTTATATATTTCAATTTGGTTGTATGGTGTTTGCATTTTCTAAACAGGCCTCTCATGACATCTTCATACATTCTTACTGGTGATAGAAAAACTTCCTCATCAGTCTTTACACACCAAAGGGTCCAAATGTCAGGTCTGGTATTTGGCTGGAGGTATGGGTGATAGATGGTGTAGATATATTGCAGCAAGGATCTTGTCCATTTTCTGGCCACATGGGACATGTTCTTCATGCTGGGTAGCATCCTGCTATATCAATCATTCTTACATTGCAGGGTCACCAACTTCTGTTAAAGAAACTCTTCTGCTAAAAAAACCCCAATAGCTACTTGCTGTTCTCCACTTTTTCTCCTTTTTTTCTGTCTTGTAGCAAAAATTTAAGCAGCTTTTTTGTAATTACACATTTTCCCCCTCACTTTCACAAAAAGCTCTTTAAAATCAAGATGTAGTCTTACTTAGGCTGCTTCTGAAAAGGAAAAGCAGAGTTGGTTTAATGCAATGGAAGAGCAGAGCTATATTCCTCCAGAGATAATTACTTTTAATTTAATTACAGTTGGGAAAAAAAAAAAAAAAAAAAAAAGAAAGGCTGGAAAGGCTGTCAAAACCGTTTCACTTATTTTTCATGGGATTTTTTAAAAAATGTCTCTTCCCAGCAGATGCAAGTACCAGCTTTGTACCAGACTCCAAACTCAAAACAGAAGTTGGACTATGCTCATCTTGTCCTCTCCTGGGCGTGGCCAGCACCAGGCACCTCAAATGGCAATACAGGAAATCCTGCAGTAGGCAGGAGTGCAATAATCTTGCCCAAGGAGAGATTTTTCTACTAACTTTTAAATATTTAGAGTTTGAATCAGAAAGTATCTTCACAGCGTATGTCAAACCATGCTGATGGAACAAACCACTGATTTCTATCCTTGAGAACTGGGCCCCTGATCTTCACCTCCAGATAAAGGCACTCAGCTCAGCTAAAAGCACCAGCCAACTTGAAATCAGATTCTCTCTGTAGGTCTTTCAGGATGTGGGTGTATAGTCTGTGATCCTCTTAACCTTCACTAATCTTCTTTGCAAGAGCATATTCCGAGGTAGTTTCCCTTTAATGCTGTTCAGTTCCGCTGCTTATATACTGTTAGTCTCACTGCCAAATGAAGTACCTCAGTCAAGCAAGTGCTATTTCTAATCAGGACCAGCGTCCCAGGGTAATTCAGTGATTTCCTTCTGGGCAATGTGAAGCCATTAGCAGGTTCATGCCATTTTACCCTTATTTAATTACAACCCAAGGAGAGGACTGAGATGGCAGGATAGCTGAAGGCTGAGGTGACCCAGTAAGGACTCCAGCCATGAAGGCTTCTTTTTAATATTTCATGCAAAATCCTTGCAGCAGCCTACAGCAAAAGGGGCTTCAGTTTCACTCAATACACACATGCAGTGGCTTCTATTCATTACCATGGAAATATTCATTACTGAGGCTATCATACAAAATCATCAAATGTGTATTACCTTTTCGAAGTCCAGCAGCTCTCTGCAGACTAGGTGATTGAGCCAGATAGAGATATGCTGCTGTGACCTCCCTTAATAACTTTGGGCAGGTTCAACAGCAGTGTTGCTCAAACAAAACAGTGTTTGTGTCTGGGGTGGTTAATGAAACCCACAACCATAACGAAGTAAAGCCCACTGTTCTGTGAAGGCACATGTTTTGTCTCAGACCTCCATGCATATGAGTGGTGGGAGTGCTCTTCTCATGCTGTTAGCATGGTGCTGCCAAGCATATGCCTGCTGTGACACTGCTGCAGAGCTGCGGTGCCAGGAGCTGACCTCCCTGTGAGAGGAGCTCTCTGTGGTGATCACCCCAAGCAAGCATCAGGGAGACATTATTTCTTCTCCCCTCTGCACCCTTGCTCAGGCCCTATGACTGGTTTTCCCCTTCCTTGGAGAGGAAAGTCCTCTCTGGAGGACTTATTCTGAAGAGCAGGCTGAGAGAGCTGGGCTTGCTCAGCCTGGAGAAGGCTCAGGGGAGACCTTACAGTAGCTTCCAGGTCCTAAATGGGGCTACAAGAAACGTGGAGAGGGGCTTTTCATAGAGGCATGGACATGGACATGGGGGAAGAAAGGGAATGACTTTAAACTGAAAGAAAGTAGATTTAGGTTAGACATTAAGAAGTTCTTTACTGTGAGAGTAGTGGGACACTTGTACAGGTTGCCCAAAGAAGCTGTGACTCACCCATCCCTGGCAGTGTTCAAGGTCAGGTTGGATGGGACTTGGAGCAACCTGGTCCAGTGCAAGGTGTCCCTGCCCATGGCAGAGGGTTGGAACTAGATGAGGCTGATCTGGTGAATATGGAAGCTGAACAGTTTCCAGTGGAAATGCAGCTTTGCTACTAGTGTTTATTTAGATCCTGTGATAATCTCTTCTTACACAGACACAGTGCAACATTTTTAATTTTTATATGTATGATTCACTTTTTGCACTTTAAAAAGGGCTGTTGCAATAATGGGATACTTAATAGAAACAGCATGACTGAGAGGGGGAGAAAGGAGAATAGCTGCAAAGCAAGTTGAGTATCAAAATTCAGGGTTCCCATCAAGGTCTGTGCCTTTCATTTCAGCTACAAATTCTGCTTACAAATCAATGTTCTCAAGAAATCTAAGAGTCTGCAAAGCCAGAAGTCATTTTCTCCAGTGAGGAGCTTTAGTAAAGAAATTAGAATGCATTCATAGCTAGAGAGAGGCTTCATCAGTGAGTTTACATCTGGCATTGCAGAACTGAGATCAAGACATTGGGTAAGTCAGACCTGCAGTGTCTTGACCTTCTAGGGCTTTGCACAGGTCTGTCTGTAGTCCAGTGTGAGTGTGTTAGTGAAATCTGATTGTCTAGAAATGAATTCTCAGCATGCATGCCCATTTGGTTTGTACAGCTGGCCAGCTCAAACTGAAGTTCCTTGCCATGTCACTACAGCATTTTTTATTTGATCACTTATCCTTGCTTTTCTTAAAATCTGACATGCTGAAAGCACACCCAGAGGCTTGTTCAGTGAGTAGAGGTGACAGAATATCACCATTTTCTCTGGTATTTAATGTCTTTTTAGCTTTAATATTTCTGTTATAAAAGCCTGTGAACAAATTTGAGCAGTTAACCTACAATAAAATATCTTTGACTTTTCTCACTTATTTAAAAAATAAGTTCTGAAACTTTCTGTTGGACAGGTACATGCAAGGATTTGGTTTTTAGAGGGTTATAAAACAATTTCATAATTACCTTTGCATGCTATTTAAAATATAATTACTTCAAAGTGAAGAAGCAAAACATTTCAAGAACACATAGTTGTGTAACCAGGAACTTTGCAGCCCATGGTGTCTTACACTGAACACTCAGACTAGAAACTCAGAAAGCAAATGACTGCTTTTGAACACAGACCTTTCCCTGCTTAGGAATTGAAATTTGGTGTATCTTAGGAAAGGTCATTCATTTCTTTAGACTGTGTTCCTTGTTAATGAACACGGCGTTTTACAAAGAATGATTACCTCTTGTTATTTCTGGCATATAAAAATGTAGCCCTGGAGAACAGATTAAGCTTGTTTACAGCTGTTTCCAGCTTTGTAGGCTGTGGGCAAAGTCTTGCTCTCACTGAATTCAGTAGCAGAATCCTCATGTATTTCACTGTGTGAATAGATGTTAATTGCACATAACCTTTTATTTTAGTTGTAAAGGATAATAAAGTTGATAGTGGTTTATAGCATTTTTGCAAAGTCCTTTTTTTGTTGCCATTGCTATAGCAGGTACTATGCAGGAGTCAGCAATGATATTTTGGGGAAGATGTGATTGTAGGATTCTTTTTCAATATGCTGTAGCCCAAGACTTTGGTAGGAGCAGTTTTGATTACATCTACATAGCTGTCAGTGACTGGCAGTCAACTAGCTTCACTTTTCACGTGGCTGCACACACCTCTGGATGTGTGTTCATTAAAAACACAGGAATGAAACAGGAAGTATTAAAACAGTATGTGGAAATTACAAGTGCTTGATATTTCTCCAGTTAGAGTAAAGATAATGAGAGAAAATCAGGAAATTGAACTGTAATCACAGGTAAAAAAATAACAACCCAGAGATAGTTTGGACTGGTTTTATTTCTATTGTAAATAGAAGCTTAGGTGGCTGAGTGCTTTAAAGTGTAATTAACATTTTCTCCTGATAAGCTTCATACTGTTTTTCCCCTTTTATTTTCTTTTGCCTTTTATTTTCTCGGCTTGTTTTTCCTCTAGCATCCCAGCAGAGAAAAGTAACTAGTAGCTGCTAAATTAACACTCACAGGTGGGCAATTTAGCAGAACTTCATCCTCGACTGTCTAATTAACGATCCCTAAACTTCCACTGGTCCTTCCAGTGTTTCTTTGATAAAGAGTGTCTTCAAAACCTATGGAAGTTTGAATTTTACAAGGGGAGAGTGAAGCAGAGCTACAACTATTTAGTGTGGGATTAAGAAGGAAGGAGGATTAATAACATATGTGCTTTGAGTGCCTTTTTCATAAGAGAGTCAATCCTACACTAGCTTATATGGAAAGTTTCCTTTGCTAGACTGATTCAAATCTTACTGGGGCTAATCAGAGTACTTCTTTTGATTTCAGTGGCCTATGGGTCTGATTCAAGCACCAGGCTCTGTCTTGAAATTGCTTGAAATGGTGGCACTTCGCCATCACTGTCAGCCACAAAGAGCTGGTGAATGAGCAGATCAGAAGCTGTCACCTTCAGGACCACGTATCTGCATTATAAAAGAGAACAAAAGGTGAGTCTGGCTGATGACTCTATAATGAAAGAGTACCTGTAGTACCTATAGACAGGGCTGTGAACCACATAAGAATGGAAAACTACATAGAATCTTAGGTTTGTTTTGATTTACTTATTTTATGTTTAGTCATTGCTAGTAAGACACAGAAATGGAACTGCGTTTGGCATTCTTGAAAAGTTCTATTGGGATATCTGCTCACTGGCTACCTTACTCCGTGGGATGTGGGCTTGGAAGGCTGCATGGCTATTAGGGATGTTCCTTTTGCTGAGTGTCTAACTGAATTTGGTCATAAGCTTTTGATAATTAATGCTTGTACAATCTTCTTCCAATGAAATCAAATGCAAACAAAGCACTGAACACTGTTTAGCTGCTAAATTTCCCAAAGATGATCTGTATGTTGAGCTTCTCCTTTCCTCCAGAGCCAGCACTGCTCAAACTGCCTGGGCAAGCTGCTTGGCAGGTGAGCCAGCATGTGCCAGACAGGTCGGGACAGAGCTCACACCCACAAGGGTGGTGTCCCACAGTACCCAAGCAAGTTGAGCAGAGCAGATTTGGTGATGGTGACCAGGATCTGTAGGATTCCAGAGGTGATGAGGCAGGATAAAGTCAAGCTGGGATGTTCAGTCAGCAAGCCAGAGCTGAGACTGATAACGTATGTTGCTTAAATGCAGCTGCCAAGCAAAGCCAGAGAGACCTCTGGTGTGAAAGCTTCTTACAGCCTTCACCCACAGCTCTTCACACAGCAGTCAGATCCAAAGTTATCCAGTTGCACCACATCCAAGCTGGTTCAGAGCACAAGCAGCCAAACCCCAGCGAATGGGAAGAAGTTGGAGAGCCTCTGCAGTTTACTCAGGTTCCTGACTCTCTGACATAATTTTCTGATGCTGATCAAAATCAGATTAGATAATGCCACATCAAGAGAGCTGAACAGACTGGAAAGAAGCCTAGGAACTGGGAATAGTTCCTGAATCTACTGCTGGAAACAGTAGCAAATAGCTTGACAGGGAGATTAAGATGGGAGGAAGGACTGGGGAGAATGGTTGATTGAGAAAAGGGACTCAAAAAGGAAAGAGAATGGAACAGAAGAGAGTAAATTAATCTGAAGGGAGATGTATCATAGCAGAGGTGAAGGATCTTCTCTCTTGAGTTCCCACCCTGACAAGTTTTTGTGTAAGTATGAGGGAGTGTTCAAAAGCACAAACAGGACCCATGCAGAATTCCCGCTCATTTTCATTTGTGAAAATTTTGATTCCACTGTGGTTTTAAAAGGGTCTGCTGCCATTGAATCAGAAATAAAACTTATTAGTTTATCCAGAGCCTGCTGGAAGCAAAAGAGCCTCCCCCATTAATTTCAATGTATCTTCTACTGAGCTCTAATAGAATGTCAGTCTGCCGTGGCAAATTACTAAAATGAAGCTGTCAGTCACTATTCATAGCATGAGGCTGTATTTCATGAGGTGGGAGATACATCACCCAGAAAGTCTGAAAACACAGTCAGCTGAATCAGCTTCTACCACATAATTATGGTAAGCCTGTTGATCAATATTGTGTGCATTTTTAATACCTTTATATTGAGGCTTCTGATCTCTCTGTATTAATACTGCTAATAGTTTTGCTTCTATCTGCAATCAAATACCTTAAGTCTGAGGTCTCTTCTTTCTTGCCTCTTGCTCCCACAGTTAATTACTCCTTCAGGTCTGAAAAGCAAATAGGGGTTCTATTACTTTATTTACTTATTCTGGGAGAAAAGAAAGAAAATGTCAACACCAGGAGATGGGCTGGTGGAGTGCAGACCCATGTAGACTCTATGAATGCAGCTCCTAGTAATAAGCATTCATAAATCCTTTTAAATGTCAAAGTTTAATGAGCAACATCTCAGCAATAAGAGCTCATTATTCACCTGTCATGAAAATGCATTTAGTACTATAATCCTCTGTGTTCAGCCTTCTCCATAGCTTGGCTTCAGCTCTCCTCTTTCCCCTTGCTTGCTTTTCACCCTATGTTGTGATATTACCTGTCAGTTTCAACAACGTCACAGTTGCCCCAGCTCCAGCACTGCGGCAGAGCAGAGCTGTTACTGAGGAAGTGGTTCATATTTCTTGGAGGAGCTCTGAGTCTACCTGCCTGCCATGCAGCTTGCAGTGGGGATGAGATTTTTTAAAGGCTATAAATGACCATCATCAGAGCTAAATTTGAAGACTAACATATTTGAGTTCCTGAGACAATGTTGAATTCTGTTGTGTGCCAGTCAAGCTTTAAGATGGCTGTAGCCAAGGATGGCAATAGGCAAGGACTTTAGGAGTTGTTTGAGTAGTCTCCATTGTCTATCCAAATATTTAGGTAACAAATTAATAGGTAAAGAGTCGGGCACTTCTTTTCTCTTACAGATCCTGATTTATTGAGTCATTAAGTTAACTAGTTGTAACAAACTGCAGATCTCATCTCCAGCTCATAACCTTGCCTGTCATTACTGCAGTACAGTGCGTAAACCTCAATGTGAATTGTACTTTACACAAGATTTTAGCTGAAACTCAGCTTTAACCCTCAATATATTTCATGAAAACTGCTAGTTACCCCAGAGGCTTGTTTTTACAAAACCCAGTGCAGGCAGCCTCCTGTATCAGTTAAAACCCACCAGTTTCATATGGGCACAGAGGCTCTGTGGAGGATCAGAGCTGTGTTTGGCACAACAAACCTACAAGCAACGTCAAAGTCTGCAAAACCTACTGCTTTTCATCAGGAAAAGTCATCTTATAATTACCTTCTCATATTAACTACAGAACGTTCATGAACTGCGCAATACATCCACAGCACACATGGAAATGCCCTTCTAACTTTCCTAATGAATGCAAATCCTAATCCAATATATGTCAGAATACAGCCCCAGACTCATAATTCTCTCTGTCTGCCATTTGATTCTTTCTATTCAGATCCCAATTTGTAGTAAATCTCCTATTTGGAAGCTGCTGTGGCTCATGCCATTTATATCAAGGCCAAACTGATAACAGGACTGCTGCCTTCCAAGGAATTGGTTTTGCTGGTTTTGAAATGGAAAATTGATACATATTTACTTTCCCTATTGTGTTAAGGCTGTTCCATTGAAAAGAAGTAGTGAAGTCATGGCCATGCAGTCCTAAAGAAAGGATGGGCATGGGCAAAGAAGTGTACTTAGTGATTTTAGAACAGATGTATGACAAGAATCCTGGTCTTACTGGTTGGCTTTGGCCTGGTTTGAATGACTAACACACTAGGCACAAAGAGTAAGCATTTAGAAAATGTCTAGGTTGGATAGGTTTTATCCCATTTTCCAAAGTGGAACAGGCTTTCAGAAGGTTATCTCAGCTACTTTCAGTAGGATTGAGCCCTGGAATTCCTTTTCAAAAAGGGACTGATCTAAATCTGCCAGAGTTTAGCAACGTTTGCAATTTCTTTTCTGGGGAAAATGTCAACATTTAATGTTTCTTTTCAGCCCAAATGGTTTGAAAGTATAAAAAATTCAAGGTTGGGGTTTTTTTCCTAATAGAATGCAAACTTCAAAAAAATAGGTTAGTGTGTGACATTATTTGCTATTCAAGCAAAATTTTATTTTTTAAAACAAAATTCAATGTTACTCTTTTAAGTTAGTTTAGTATGCAAATTCCCTTGTCCAGAGTAGCACATTGCATGCTGTTCATGTAGGTTTATGTTTGTTTCACTTGCTGATTGTGAGCTAAGAATATTGGTTCAGTTCAACATCGCACTACCATACAGCTTCAGCTGGAAGAATGTAATTTGATTTTCCATAAGAAGACTTTCTTGATATTGAAATAAATTATTTTCTGAAAAACTGTTATTTCAGTGAAAATTAATATTTTAGTGAAAAATCATTCAAATGGCAGATATTTATTCAGTGCTAGCACAAGAACCGGACAAATTTTAGTGTTCATACCTATACCATAGTCAAAGCAACGCTTTGAATACAGAGTTGATATTGCCAAGCTGGCTTTAGAGTAAACCTGTTTGGATGCTGGGCATAGCAAATTTGCAGCAGCACAATACCAGAGTCTGATTTGGCCTGCTGAGAAGCAGAGCAAGTTATTCTGTGCTGAGATGTAACTCGGGAGTGTGGGCATAGTCCATCTTCTTAGGCTGTGTTTGAAAATGTGCAAAATTACCTGAAGAGCTCAAGCTGCACCAGATCAGTGTTCAAAGGTCCTGGTGCTTGCTTTGAATTGGATTTCATTGGAAGTCACGTCCTCCACTGCTCCACATTTCTTCCTGGTGAAATACTTGCATCTCCCCTAAATATCTCATGGAATGAGATCTCTCTCACAGCTTTCGTCAATAAAATGCAAACTGTTAATATTTTCTTACTTTATAGAGTTTTAATCACTTTGAAGTTAAGTGATAAAGTGATGCTGTATTATTGAAGCAAGTAGCCTAAGTACCTAATGCGTAAAATAGCAACTTGCCAAATTCTCATAAATTTCAGGGTGAATCATGACTGATGTGGAATGAAACAGCATTTGCATTTCACACGGTGACTCAACCTCCTATAAAATAGCTGAGAACACCTAGGACAAACTGGTAAGGATCATGTTGAGTCACATAATACTTGCTCCTTTGAACT
The DNA here is from genome assembly GCA_025448015.1 of Bolborhynchus lineola. Lineage (NCBI taxonomy): Eukaryota > Metazoa > Chordata > Aves > Psittaciformes > Psittacidae > Bolborhynchus > Bolborhynchus lineola. Next base: position 12,236 of record JAOEHX010051517.1, read on the forward strand.
AGTACTTATAGTAGATTTGTGCTTTTAACATCAGGAATGTAAAAGTTTATTTTTGGAAGTGATTCTCTGAAGGTGACTGAGGAGCAAAATATGGTTTTAGGAAAGTGCAGAAAAGGAAATCATTTCCAAGCTGAAAATGGATTTTATTTTCTTGCACAATGGTTATTGATTTTCTGTTTTTAAACAAAAATGTCTTGTGGAATGGAAAAAAGCATTGCTGATAACACACTTCTGGCATAAAAATGTTCTAGTTAAAAAGTACGGGCATAAGAATTTCAGGACATCCCATTTCCTGAGCTTGCTGCCATGGTTTTGGAGTTCACATAGTCTCCAAGACACTGTGCAGAATGGTGTTTTTCTAAGCTCTATAATTATCAAGGAAAAGACAACTGACATTCCTGGGATTTTGAATAAGAGCTTCTCTCATCACACTCTTCTCTCCTTTCAGGTGCAAGTACTCCACAACACAGGTTTAAGCACTCCAGAAAAAGTAATTTGGGAATTAGCTGGAACTTTACTGAGCAGATTATTACAAGATATTACATGTAGAATATTTTTTAAAGTTACAGAGATGAAGGAGTTTGAAAATAACTAACAGGGACTCATTAGTGGATCAGAATTAAAAAAAGAGTCTGTACAAAGCAGAGTCAAAGATACAGGGAAAAGAGGCTCAGAACACTTAGGACTGTAAAGAGGGTGGGTGGTTTGGGAGTGGGTATTTTGAAGACACGGACAGAAGTAGGGATGCTGGTTATGAGGGTCATAATTTTGTACATTAATCATTTCATTGATGTTGATTACCAAAATATAATTTAAATTGGTCCTATAAGATCTTCACTTTGGATGTAGCCTGAGGATTCATATGTTTTGTTGATATACATGTTGAACAGTCCTGGGTAGATGTGTGATCTGATTGGTAAGGTTATATACATTGTTACATAAGTCCAGTGGGACCTATTGGTGTGTGCCATAAATTTTAGCTGCTATATAGTTAAAGATGTACGCATGTACCTGAGCCATGTGTTTGTCAAGTGCTCAAGGAAGGCAAGAGGAATCTCTGAAGAGGGAGGGAAAACCACCTTGAGATGTTGTCATCTCTGCAGGACGTTTACTTTGCAGTGTTTGTGAGTGTGATTTGTAAGTACAGGACAAGATTGAATACCTTGGGCAGAACCACATCCATTTTACGAGAAATGAATGTCAGAGATGGCAGAGAAATTCCATGGCAAGGAACTTGAGCCAGCTCCACAGCAAGAGCTAACTGCAAAGTTTCCCTGAGTCACAGTACTAGGAAAGCTGTCTTGGCTTCAGCAGCAGCTGTGGCAAGAGTGAACGAAATCAAGCACTTGGTTCCCCCTCAAAATATGCCAGTGTGTCTGTGCATTAGGGTTACAGTTAAGTACACATCTGTGGCATATTGTCCATCCTAGAAAGTTTGGCTCTGGCAACAGAACTTTATAAAGTGCCAGACACTTCTTCTAACTTCCTTCCTATGCAAAGTAATTAATTCATTTTTTATTCCAGAAAACAAATTGTGCAGTGGTTTCATGCACATGCAAGCTGTCAGCAGTACCAAAACCTTATTTTTTCCCCCCACAGTATTTGTTGTAGCAATAGAGCATTAAATGTTGTTCAGAGTCTTCTAAACCAACAAACCAACCCACAGTGCTAGTGGTTATTTCTAATTTTACATTTCTATATAGGCTTCTGTTTTCAAAAGTGCTTTGTGCTGGATTGCTCACTGAAGATGTCATTCAGGGCTGGATTCATCAGGATGGGAGTTTGATGCCTGATGAAAAAGCAAGCCCGTTAGGGGCTTCTCAGATCAATCACTTTGGAATCTGCATGGCTGAATACATTTTCTAGTTTTGTTCCTTCATAAGGGAATCACAGAGAAGCTGAGAGCTCCCAGCACACTCTAACACAGTGAGGTTACTGGAAAGTGCATCAAAATAGTGCACAACTGGAAAACACAAAGGATCCTGAAAGGACCCCTTTGAATACAACATGCACCAAGAAGATGGTTGTAACACCAGAAGTTGGCAAGTAATGTAGTTCTGGCATCTTATTAAACAATATTTTCTGCCTCATCGATTGTGCAGGTAGAAGTACCCAAGTGATGAAAAAGTTCATGGCTAGCCTTTCTCTAAAATGGGTTTTTTTTTTCTACTTCCTCTTTGAAAAATATACTTTTAAATGAGCAGCACTGATAGTACTGCAGTCATCGGTGTATCTCTTTTAGCCATGGTGTAATAGATATCTTTTGGCTTCATTTTAATGTGCAATGCAGCCATTGCAACATAGTTTTATCGAGATTTTCCTGTCATTATCTGTCAACATTTCCAGTGTTTATTATCTATTTGTACCTGTAAGTGACCCCAGATAAAAAGTAAGCATGATGCTTTCACACAACTGATGCTGTGCAATATTTTAATTGCAGGAATGGGTTCTATTGGATTTTTACAGTGTAAGTAGGTATGTGGAGAGATTATGCAAAGGATGAACTGCACATAGCTTTCCCTTTTTAAAGAAGACTGCTGAGAAAGCATTTACTCACTTGGGTCTCTTGGGGATTTCTGTTTGCCTGAATTTTAGATCATATTTTGCATTTACACTGGTCATTTGGTATGAAGGTTACGGTTTTGTGCGTTTGAGTCATTATCTCGAATGTTTTGTTTCTGCAGTGTGACATAGCCTCATATATAAAAATGTCACATTTCACCAGCATAAACCAGAAACCAAATAATGGTTGTGTTGATGCTCCATGTATATTATCTTCCTATTTTCCCAGCTAGTGTGTATTAGAAGATGCTGAAATGGGAGTCAGGGGTATGTATAAAAGCAGACAGGAACTCCTCACGTCTACAATTTCTAGGAACCCAGCAGCAATAAAAAAGTCCATGAAATCTATTCTGCAACTATCTGTACCCTGTATCTCCTGTAGTTCTGCCCAGAGGCAGTGCTGTAAGGGTAGGAGGTAGCTCACATCCTTCTATGAGATCCCACAAAGCTGCACCTCAGTTCCAGGTAAGGAACAAGGGTGGGAAGGCACATGCACCTCCTGAGGCTTGCGCTGCTTATGTTTAACTCATGGGGCGTTATTCCCAGAAACTCCAAAGGTGTCAGTTCCCATTACTGCACTCCTCATCTTCATAATCTAGACTTCATTACAATAACAGTGTCAATAGTGACTTATCATATATGCACTCACTTGAGCACTTTGCATGTGAAGTGAAAGCCAGAAGACAGCTGTATGTGTTGGGGGAGGAAAGCAGTGCTTCTGAGCTTTGTATTTCTTCACTCTAGGCTCCAGGCATTGAAACATGGTGCCTCAAATATGTTATCATATAGTGGTATAGGAGTGATGATCAAATAATCTTACTCTACTATTCGGTCATTAGTGGTTAATAGCTGTCCCCTGATGTAGTTGTTGTTCGCTGCATATCACTGCTTTATTCTTATGAATTCGGATAGACTTTTTTTTAAATGCTAAATAGGTTAATCCCTCTTCCTAGCTGAGAAACATGAAGTTAGGTGCAAAAGTCCCCAAAGCAAGAAGAATTACTGGGAAAAAAATTACAGAAGTATAAATCAAGAAAGTAATATTGAACTTTGGAAGACAGCGTACAATAATATGACACTTTATTCCACTGCTGCCTGAGGTTTATATATACTACTGTCACTTCCTTACTGTTCTCCACCACTAGTAATTTTCTTTCAATCTAATTTTTATTTCCCAAGGGCTTGCCAAGGCTAAAAGTGCTAGAAAACCAATGACTATTCACTTGCCAAAGGACAATAAATTAAATTAAGTGTTGTTGGTAGCCAAATCAGGTCAGAACCATTTATATGTAAATAGGTGCAAAGCCCTGATAGCAATAGTATATTATTATTAACAGCTCATCACAGACTCCATATTGAAAATTAAAGACACTGGAAAAGCACTGCGTTTCCTTTCAGTTCTTCCTGCAAGAAAAACATCTGAATGTCTGCTTTCATGGTAGCATGTTATTAGCGGCCTTCCTATGCATTTGAAACTTAATTATTCATAGTCAAACTTGATGGGATCTGTTAGTAACTTGCTTTATTTTAATTATCTTCTCATAACCACCATAATGTTGATTTCCAATTGATGGTACTAATGTGGGTGGATTTAATACGGGCCACATTATTCTTCTGTTGGCCAGGAAATGAGTGCTACTCCAAGTGGTATTTAGCAACCATACCTGTGTGCTGAGGTCGAACTGCTTAGTGACCCTTTCCCGTATCCCATTTTGGGGGCCAGCTAATAACAGTTCACCTGTTAGTGTCACTTTTGTGTGCCACGTGATTTCCGTACAGGATCATTTGTACTTCAAATATGGTATAAGCTGTTCATTCTTGGATCTGTAGAATAGCACTTGGAATTGTAGCATGTCAAACTTAAGAAAATCAGTGTCCTCGGGATTACTGATGCCTCCTGAGCTCCCACAGCACAGTCCCAAAGAAGTAGTCACATCTGTATGGCCTGCTTAGGGCAGTTTGAGAACTTTACTTTGATGTCTAAAGCAATAATAGCTTTCAGGGAAGGAGGTTGAACTCCAAGCCCAGGGGCTTTCATTGCCCTGAGTGAGGGCTTTGCTGTGCTGTTGCTCAATCCCTGGTTTTAGCTGTGTTTGTCCCTCTTTTCTCAGCCTCTTCCTAAAGCACAGAGCATGTCTTGGCCGTTGGTTACAGTGCTGACAGTGAAAATGCTGCCTTCAGGGGCACAGTGATGATTTACAGCTGTAGAGTTGCACATGGTGGTGATACATAGCTGTGGGTCAGTACTTTGATATGGAGCAGAAAAATGCAGTCTTGGAGGAAAACAGCACTAATAATATTAGTATTAGGTTTCTTTCTTGAATCATCTGTGCACATTATGTTTGTACAGAGGCTTAACTGGTCTTCATCCTGTTTGCCTGTAATTACTGTATGTTTGATCAAAGCCAGGGATTGTAAAGCTTTTACATTGCTACTCTTTACAGAGTAGGGAACTGCATTTTGTGAAGTCTGTTGTGCACTCCCATTCCAATTAAATACTGTTGTTTTAACTTCAGGATGCAAAGTGTGGCATGGAGGATAATGGACATTGAGGCTGTTGTGAGCAGTAGTGCAACGCATGCTGCTGTAGTACTGTAGGAAAGACTGGGGGTTGAGGATTTGGGGAGCTCTGCAACGGTGCCTCCATTCAGTGCTCTGTTTAAGGAGTCACCGAGCAAGCATGACTATTAAATGGAATTCTGTGATTACTGTCTTGGATAGACACAGATAAAATAGCAAAGAGCTCTTTTAAATTTAAGAACCTAGGCCACAGGCTTTTTTTCTTTTTTCCCCAGGAAACAGGTAATTTAAATGCTCAGTGTTGGGTGTTTGCAGTCTGGGCCACTTAATCAGTTTAAGCTGCTTGTATGAAGAGTATTTAATATGAACGCCCAAATTCCCAAGTCACTATTTGCACATACAGGTCAGTTCTGGAGCACCTCTATGTGGTATGTGGCCAGGCAATTTGAAAGTCTCACTGGTGGCCTGTGTTATTTGTTGTTCAGAGAAGATAAATGTATGGCCCCAAGATGTTTCCTGGGATTAAAGGTACCCCGAGTAATGAATGCTGAATGTTAGGGCCAAGAAGTAGCTCGGTTTTTGAGGATTTGTATGGTACACAGGTTTTTTCTGTCTACTTTCACTATAATAAACCCCTCATTCAGGAAACTCTGTTGCCTTTTTAAGCCTCTAAATAATACTGGGTTCTTTTTTGGGGGGAAGAGGGCTCCATTTTAAAAGAGTCTTGATGGGAAATCAGATGTAGTGTGATATCACACATACAGTAGGACACTGAGAGAAGTGGAAAGGGGACATGCAGTGTAACTTCTTCCATGCAGACAATTATGGCAATGGGAACCTCTAGCTGAGTAAACATACCATAGCTCTGAAATTTATGGACTATCCACATGCTTTCATAAAACCTTAAGACTCTAAGTAGAAATTCTGTTGTATGCAATGTGATATGTAGGGATTTTCAGTAAAACTGGGGAATTGTCCGTTATTCTCAATGCCACAGTATTCAGCAGTCAATTTTCTTGTTAATTCCTGACAAACATATGTCTATGTGTACTTCTTGCAAATTTGTTAGAACATGATATTCTTAAGAGGAAAAAAATCAGCATTTAGAACGCACCCATTTCCCAAATTAAATAGTTTTACAGAGAACGTATGTTTCTTTCCAGATGGTTAGCTCTGCTGTTGTTCATGACAAAAATGTTTTCTGTGCATCCAAATTATAACATTCTCTTATATTTTCATTGTGGCATAAAGTACTAAATTTTCACGAGTATAACTAACAAAAATTGAGCATGTTATTCAAAGTGTAAGTTTGCCAATTCTATTGTAACATGTATTTTTAAAGCATGTTCAAAATTGCAAATCCACATTTGATAAGCAGTTTTTGAAAGATTCACAGATTGTTTCACTGTATTTTTGAATAGACAGATGTATTTTCTTTGCCACTGAGTCATTTTAATGATTGGCATATTCAGCTTCAGAATATTCAGAGGCTATTAAACCATGAGAAAATTGTACCGATCAGAATGATCAGGAAAAGTACCAAATATTTAGAAAAATACCTAATTACAATCCTGTCAGCTTCAAATTGGAACCATACAGGACAATCCCAGCATCAGTAAATATACCTCGTTTAAAACAGGAACTGCAACTATAAAATATTCATTATTCTGTCATTAAAAGAGAGTTAAAATGTGTGCATCTGATGAAAATCCTCCAATTGTTTTGTTCATTCAAATAGGAAGAGAGAATTTCCTGGCAGCCCTGTGGGCAAAGCCATGCAGAAAGTGTTTAAATATCACATCAATATAGTTTAATTACGACTAAGCAGGCCCCAAATATGAGACAGAGAAGTAGTGGCAGGAGCATATCTTTGTGTTCTGCACTGATACTCTGTGTTATTTAACACAGAAATGTGTGGAGATTTGTTCGAATTAAAAGGAGTATTGTGGGCAATTCAGGATTTGCAGGATAGGTTTTTCCAAGTATACTGCTGATCTCCCTTTAACAGCAGCATCCTTTTCTCAGCATCCGAGATAATATCTGGTTTGCTTGTACTGTTGCATAAGCAAATAAAAATGTTGAAATTCTTAATGCTCCTATTGAAACATGCAGCTCTGTAAGCACATACTTCATCACTGACCTTTTAATTCGTGCTTAACCTCATTCAACTTTTTTTCTGATATAAATCGCACTTCAGTACTTAATTGGGTTTAATTAGTTTATCCTGCAGATTACTAAGCCCTTCCTGAGGGCCACTGGGCACCCAGTTCTGGTTTCCATTGATAAGGGTTTCCTTTCATAGGCAGCCTGCATGTGGCAGAAGGTTGTGGAGTTGTGGGCGTAGGTTGAGTTTAAACAAGTTTTTAGCAGTTTTGGTGATTGGCATTTTCCCTGGTGATAGCTACCTTTCTCTAAAGCCCTACCATGAAAGCTGTCTTTGGTGGCTTTAGGTTGTTGCAGTCTGGCCAACAATTTACTGAATATAGGTAAGTAATAACAAATACGATATAGGGAACTCATTAATCATCTCTGTCGTATCTGGTGCTCCTGCAATACAACAGCCGCTATGGGCAGAGGATTTATACTCCAAGGGTTGCAGCAGAATAGAGGTGTCAAGTCTCTTGTTCCTAATTTGTGGAAGGGTATTGACTGATTATCAGTCTCTAATATTTCAACTTGTATGAGGCTAGTTCTCTTAAGCCATTACAGCTTTAGGTTTACAAGCACATCAAGATACCTGCAGCATCATAACAGTATTAGTGAAAAAATAATCACATCTTTCAATGGTATTAGGACTGCCTGCTTACAGTAAATGGGATTTCCATTAAACCACACTCCAGTCTGCACAGTAATACTTGAAAAAGCCTCTGGGTACACAACAGGCATTGATTTCACATAAAGTGTCCTTTAGTTCAACATAACCTGAGGTTAAAATTGAGACACAATGAATATGGCTATAAACCATAAAAAAACGTTTGCTGTTTTTATAAACTAGATGTGTTTTCTTTCTTAATTCTGTTGGCCACATAGCTATCTGACTGTCCTGTGAAACTTGCTGTGAGGTGCTGCTGGAATTATTTCACATAAAATTGGTATTTCAATTATTGTGGAAGTTATAGCTAAACAGTGTCTGGGAAACAACCCAACCAAACACCAAAACCTCACCCCACTCATCCACAGTAAATAATGTGTTTAAAGCATTTCGAATTCGTTAATCCCAACTGAGTCTAGATGCAACTGTGCTACAATGGCCCAGGAGGGGAATCGTCCTGGGAAGAATTCTGGCAGAAAATTCTCCTTAGGCAGTTTTCTTTTGAAGTGTCTTTGGTTTCCCACATAATATCTCAATAACAAAGATTTGCAGTTTTTGATTTTGCCTGAGTGGTATCATGCTGTGCATTCACTGTTCAAGAAACATATATATAGGAAGAATGGCAATAAGATGCTTTTTAATGGAAGTAGAAGTCTTATGGGGAGCCACTGAGGAAATGGGTTGTTTAGCCTGCAGAAAAGGAGGTCCAAGGCAGACCTTATTGCTCTCTACAACTACTTGAAAGGAGGTTGTAGTGAGGTGGGAGTCAGTGAAAGGAGGTTGTAGTGAGGTGGGAGTCAGTCCCTTCTCCCAGGTAACAAGTGACAGGACAAGAAGAAACGGCCTCAAGTTGCACTAGGAGAGGTTTAGACTGGATATTAGGAAGGGTTGTTGAGCATTGGAACAGGCTGCCCACTGAAGTGGTTGAGCTGACATCCCTGGAGGGGATGTAGATGTGGCACTTAGGGACGTGGTTTAGTAGTCACTGTGTTAGGGGCAGGTGACGACTAAGAAACCACCAGATACTCTTCAATCTTTAGACAGAAGACAAAGATAATCCTACAGTTATAGTATCAGATAAAAGGAATTGCATGGAGAGAGGTTGGGATTGAAAACAGCTGGTAGAAAACACAGAAATCACTTGATTCAAAGGCATTGTAACTCATAAACCTCTCTTCAGTTGTCTGTTCCCTGATGTTGCATTTCAGCTTCTTCCCCTGCATCATTTCTGGAGGACGTGTGGAGTTTCCCTGCCTGGCACACATATCTAGCTGTTCCCAAAACAGGAGCTAAAGAGGAAGCATTTTGCTTGAGGGAAGTACAACCCACAGTGCTTGGTAGCCAATTGGCTGTCCTCTGGTGGGCATCCAGGATGTGGCATCTGCACAGGGGCGTTTAGGGATGAGGATGGTGTCATGCCTGAGGATTTCTGCAGTTCTCAGCCGCAGCTTCTGGCTCTGCCCTTACAGTAGATGGTGAGGCTTGTCCAAGGGGTCTCTCATTAGGGAGTGCCAAAGCTAGGTTGGCCCAGTCTTGTGCAGGGACCCACGTTTGCAATAAATATCTTCCAGAAATGCAGCAGTTATTCTGAGCAACTTGAAAAACGTAGTTTGAATTGTTATGCCTTCGGCATCTGCGGTTTTCCTTACTGAATCAATTCCAGTGTCGTCTACTAAGGGTCGCTGGGGTTTTGTTTTTCATTTTTGTTCTATAGCTTTCTATATTGTTTCCCTGTATTGCAGTGAATGGAAGTCAATACCACATAACAAGATTAATTTTTTTTTTATATATATTTTCCTTCCCAGAAACAGAGATCAGAGAAAATATTTCTTTGTGAATCTGCGCTGAGCTTGTTGCCCTCTTAAAAGCCCCACAGTGGCTCTGCAGAGGCTGTGGCCATTGCTGGCAGGGCTGTGGTTCAGCTGCAGGAAGGCAGGGACACTCTGGGGACTGGTGGCAGAGGGAATGCAGCTCCTCCTGGTACCCCAGGATGTGTGATCTCTGGCTGTGGGAGAGCAGCCTGGTCGAGACCCATAAGCTGTGCTGGTGCTCAGTGGACAGTGAGCTGAGCAGGGTCTGGGGGATGCTGTGGGGCTGAGGGGGGCAGGCAAGGCTGCAGGAGTCTGTGTGGCTGTGTCCACGGTGGAAATGGAAGTGGTAGGGCTGATCCCGGGAGCAGATTTAAGATTTTGATGCACTTAGCCAGTGTTTTATTTGTGGCGTTGCTTTAGCTGTGGATCAGCACAGATAAGGGTACTACAGTGCATTGCTCTAGTGATCATCCTGGGCAGTGTTGGGAGCAATGTGGGAGGGGCAGATGCCATATGCCATGTTTTGGGATTCCCTGATCAGGAGCTGGCTTCTGGCAGCCTTTTGTTGCCATTTTAAGCAGTGATGAGAGGGACAAGGTGCACCACCTGAATCTGCTCTTCCCCTGGCGGCTGTGAGCTGCCCTGGTCCTGCATTTCAGCTTGCTGAGATGAGGACCTTTGGAATCCCTGTGCTGAGGCTGCACAGCAGTGGGGAGCTGCTGCTCCACACATGCTCTCCTGCCCTGCAGCAAGCTCTGCCTCTCCTTGATCAGTGGTACCATGGCTCCAAGAGCAGGTGGTTTGATGCTGCAGCTTTGGGGGATCAAAAACATGTAGGTCTCCAGTTCCAGCCATGGGCCAGCAGCAGACAGACCAAGTGTTCAGCATCCAGTAGGGGTAACACAGCCAGGAGCAAGGTCTCCAATACTTGAATAAGCTTAAAGTTTGAAAATGTTTGCAAAGAACAAACTGAGGGCTGCCTGCCTGCTTTAACACAAAAACAACATTGTGGTAAATGTGAGTTTAATTATTGATAGTACATCAGATGGTACATTCTCTTTATGCAGAGCTTTAACAACTTGTTCTGGAAAATGATGCAATATTCCTCTGCTTTTCTGTTTCTTCCTCCCCCAAATGAGATGCAGTTGTTCTAACAGCCTCTAGCAAATTGGAGAGGAACATGCAGGTGTAGCTTGCTTTGCACATGTTCCTGCTGTGTGCAGGGGCTGTTTACTGCTCAGCTGAACAAATTGCTGAGTGTCCTTCTGGATATCTCAAACTGTGTAGCAGAGAAATTTGAAATTATGTTGCTAGGACTTTTGTTTTTCACTACATGTGAACTCAAACAAATAGTTTGTGAAGGGTCAGTGCCCACTATTCCCTCAGAAGCTTGGAGAGAAATCCCTTCTGGTGTTGTTTCCTACTTGGATCCAGATGAAGGACTTTTCTAAGTGTTATACGTTTGCTAATAATCAGTCTCCATGATAGAAGTCTGCAGACTTTTTCCTTTCATGTCTGATTTGATTGAATTGTTTACTGTGGTTTATTTTTATTTTATCTTCCCATTACTGTTTTCTTTTGTAAGTGAAGAAATGCCTGTCTTTGAGAAGTTAGAAACAAATAAATGATACTGTATTTTAAAGTCAGACCAAGAATGATACCTGGTCTCATAGTTTTGCAGATAAATTAGGTACTTCTTCGCTTCTGCACCTATTTTTGCATTTGGAATTATTGGATGCATTAGTTTCTGTGCTCACTGTCCTGAATTTCTCCCTGTTGACCCAGACCTCGAGCAGCTTCAAAGTGACTTTCAGCTCTGTGGGGAAATGTGATTGGTAGGTGCAAATAGCAGTGCCACAGTGCTGTGTTGACAGGCAAATACTCATTATTGTACTAGCTACTAAGCTTTTAATACTGTTAGGAGAGAAGAAGAAACACTTTCAGAAAGAGAGAAACACTTTCAGAAAGAGTATTGTCATGCAGAAATACTGAGTGAGGCCAAGGCTGCCTTGCCTGTCACCTTCTTGCCCTGCCAGAAGGTGAGGAGCAGAGCTGAGAAAGAGGGGACACTGGCTGCAACCAGGGAGGTCTCTCTCCTGTCCAGCAGTACTCCTGCAATCAGTTGTTGTGTTAGCGGGACCATGAGGCAAAGAAGTAGCTGTTCTCTGTAAAGCCTTTATTTCTTCAGTTTTGCTAGGCAGCATCTTCAGTTAAGCTTGTGGTGCTGTGGGCTGCCTCTCACTGGTGCTGGCCTCAGTTCTTGAAGATGTAGGAGTGTACCTGTTAGCTAGGAAAGGGGATGCACTGTGCATTCCGGTACCTGAGTCTTAAGAAATAGCGGCACATCAATATTTAAAGTGCTGAAAAACTCTTGCACTTTGTTGTTATGTTTCCATCATCCCCCACCAAATACAGTTGAAATAGCAGGAGGCAGCAGGCGGGGTGAACTTACTTGCTCTATGAGGCTGGTGCTTCTTAAACACCAGTTTTTCATTAAAGTTTATCATTATGACAAGTTGCTTTTTAATTTAGGTATGAAAAATGGTTCTTGGTATATTATAGGCTGCAGTAATGTAGAAGTAGTCAGGGAAATGTCCAGTTTTCCTGAGGGTTTTGTTCTTGTTTGTTTTCCTGTTTTCTGTTTTTTGAGCCTTCTTTGAATTTGTGCTGGTCTTCTGCAACAAAATTGGTTGTGAAGGATGAGTGGACAGGCAATCTGGAATCAAAAATATGATATCTGTAGTGATGATACTTGAAAAATAAGTTGTGTGTCCTATTTGCTACATTTTATACATAAATCTGTCTGTATATCACATATACTCTGCAGCTGTGGACAGATGCTGAAAACTGATGACTAGACTGTCACTGGGAAGGGCTTTATGTACAGGAAGTGAAGATGAAAATACAAAATTGTGTTGATTCAAAGTGACAATCTTAAATTACCATATGAGCTGTTTTTTTAGAAAGCTTCACAGAAGTTAATTGTAGGCATGAGTGCAGTGGTGGTTTTTTTTTCTTTTTTATTTTTTTGTATGGTAGATGGACTGTAGGTTTTTGCCTTGTAATATATTTGCTGACTTCCAGCTACTAAATATTCATGACAGTATTCCAGAAATTCTCCATTAAGACCATGTGAAACCTTGAAGCGTATTATAATCTAGAATTTACCTAAGCTTTTTGTAACAAGAGAGAGACAATTTGAAGATCATGCTGTCTGCAAATATTGTGGTTATTTTGAACATCATTAAGAGAATAAAAGAGTTTTCTCTCTCTTTGTTATGTCCTTCTTTGCAGCTATTTTAACTATTTCCCCTACATGGTTACCTGCATCTTTATATTCCAGTACCCACAACTGGAAGTATGGGTGTGTTATACCAGGAACAAATAGTAAGAGATTCCATCCCTCAAGAGTTGAGAGTGTAAATAAAATAAAGACAGTGATGGCACTTTCTGTAAGATAGGGATCAGGCAGAGACATGTTAAATGACTTGCTTGAAGTTTCATTGTCAGCATGACAGATTTAAGTTTAGGAGAGTGGCAGTTTACAGTGTCCACCAATTCATTAATGCCTAAACGCACATGCTGATCTGTTGATATCAGTCAGGATATTATTTACAAGGCAAGTGGAACTAGAGAAAAAACAATGCAAATAAACTCCTGTGAGTACAACCACAGCATGTGTTTGGAAGATGTTTCAGCCCAGCCTGAAGAGATTAATCTGTGAGAAGCTCCAAGACCATACAAAATAAAAGGGATGAGATAGATTCCCCACCCTGAAACTGTGTACTTCTTGTGCTGACCTAATCAGTACATTCAGTGTCTGTTGATCCCCAGTGACAGCAGGGCAGATGATTCATCTGTCATCCCTTGACATTCATAACTCAAATAATAAGTGCACAAAACCATCCATGTTACATTGCAGTGACAGCCAGGGGGACTTCTCATGTAGGTGTTGGAACTGGGCTGGGAGCTGGGGTCTACAGGATGAACCTCTCACTGTCTTAAAGTACTAAAAAGCCTGTAACATGAGAATTGTGTGGTCTGAATCTTTAATTTGAAATAAACTAACTGAAATTGGTTATTCTGCTATGGAAATCCAGTAGGAGTGATTTGACACACAGTCAACTGGCTTGAAGGGTTTGTTACTGTGTTTAGCCATAGTAGTCACCCTGTTGGAATCTCTATCAGATATGATTGTGACAGAAAAGTGTGGATACTGCTTTAGAGGTGAAGAGTTCTGGAGGATTTGTTAAATTTATTTTAGGGGTGAAAGAGGCCTGGTGTAAGAACATGAGAAAGTAACTAACAGGAGCAAAAGAAAGTTACTATACAGATGGAAAAATACTGTGCAGCTTAATTGGAAAGAGAATAATACATTTCTGTGGAACCGGATAATTAAATCCTCTGTGTGGGGAGATTTAAAGAGCCCTCACATTATCAGATGTGTTTTGCAGGGGATGCAAGTCCTGTCACATTTATTTGAATGCTTCAAAATTAACATGGGGAAGTGCTATATTCTTCTCTTAAAGCACGTAAGAAATTTCTACCCTTGGGTGCTTCTGCTAGACCAGAGGACAGCGTCAAAGAAATGTAAATGACAGAGGTTTTATTCTTAATGTCCAAGCAGAAGTGTTTGTTCTCAAAGCCTTTCCAGCCCATTTGGATGAAAAGCAATCTTTCCAGATGGCCATGGTCATTTGTTCAAAGGCTGCAAAACAAATTCTCTTCCTTGAATATTCCAGGAATACTCTAGATATATCAGTGAGGAACAGCACCCTGTTTGGGTCTTTCATTTTCACCTAACACATTTTTTAGAATGTATACCCATGTCTGGCTTTCCTGTTCAGATCTTCTCATCATAGGTTTCTGCGACTGCTGCTGCTGTTGCTGTCCCCCTCAAAACAGCTGGTTTGGTTTTCCTTCATTTGAGTCCAGTTTAACCATTTTGGTTTATCATACAAAACTCTTGAGGCTTTTATTCAGTCTATAAGAAACTTTAAATCTCATCCTGCAATGTCTAATGTGGTCATATATTAAAATTCAGATTAGGAAATGAATATATTTTGCTATTTTATTTTACCTATCATTAAGCTTTGATTTTACTTTCTGCTGTCTTGTTGTGGTTGATATGGTTGTGTGGAGAAGTGATTCAGAGCAGCCCTGCAGAGAAGAACTTTGGGGGTGGGGGGGTGTTGGTCTATGAGAAAATAAGCATGAGCCACTTCAGTGCGCTCTTGCAGCTCAGAAAGCCAACCGCATCATGGTCTGCATCTAAACGAGCATGACCAGTGGGTTGAAGGAGGTGATCCTGCCCCTCTGCTCTGCTTTCAGGAGATCCCACTTGGACTCTGTGCAGTTCTGGTGTCCTCAACATAAGGACATGTAGCTGTTGGAACAAGTCCAGAGGAGGGCCACGAGGATGATTAGGGGGCTGGAGCACCTCCTATATGAAAACATGCTGAGAAAGCTGGAACTGTTCAACCTGGAGAACAGAAACTACGTGGTGACCTCTTCTGAAGGGGGCCTACAAGGATGCTGGAGAGGGACTCTTCATCAGGCACTGTAGCAATAGGACAAGGGTAAGGGGTTTAAACTTAAAACAAGGGAACTTCAGGTTAGATATAAAGAAGTTCTTTACTATGAGAGTGGTGAGGTACTGGAACAAGTTGATGAAAAGAAGTAGTAAATGCTCCATCCCTGGCAGTGTTCAAGGCCAGGTTGGACAGAGCCTTGGGAGACATGGTCTGGTGTGAGGCATCTCTGCCCATAGAAGGGGGTTGAAGCTAGATGATCTTAAGGTGTTTTCCAATCCAACCCATTCTATGATTCTATTACATACCCTTCCAAGCAGTTTCTTCTGCTTCTTAAGCTCATTTAAAGTCATACCATCTTTTTGATTTTTTTTCCAGAAAGAAATATTGACCTCTTCTTAAAAGAATGGTTTTTATATATGAATGCCATATTTATACCATAACACGAAAATATATTGGCTGGCAGAAAGTATGTGCTTAACCTAAGGGATATAACTTTATTTCCTTTTTTGTTCAGCTTTCTAAGCAGAGCATACTAACTAGCTGCTGCCTCAGTATGAAATATAAAGAAGTGACATTAGAGCTGGGTGAATTACTTGTGGTAAAAGACTTATTCGTTAGCTCTGGGGAATCTAAGAATCAGAAGGGAAGTGGAAAGATAGTGAAATCTCTAAAAAAACCCTAAAGACAGGTCTCTCATTTTTGAGCATGTATATCTGGTTGAATAAATTCAACCGCTGCTATAACCCAATATCCTTCATTTATGGGGCTCTATTTGGAAAATAGAATAATATTTGGAAAACTCGGAAAAGGCAGTTACAGATCAACAGGGAGGAATTATGGACACAGGAACTTCATTAAAAAGAAATGCTTGCAACTTTTCCTTTGTTATTCTGTATAATCAAACATAAGCGGAGCAGTTGTCTGAAGGAAGATAATCATTTACAATATATGCTTGACTAAATATTAATAATTCCTTTCCAATCTTGCAGGAATTCTGAGAAACATATAAATTACAAAGCTGCCCACATACAGGAATTAGGATGAGATTTAGGAATGGAAATGCATGGCATAGAAATAAATGACAGAACAAATGCAAGAAGTCTGCTACTTCTGTGCACAAAGGAAGCTGGGAAGGTTCACAGACACTTGCACTTAAATTCTTATTTAGAAATAGCTTTCTGCTGTTTCTTCATGTGCTTGTCTGTCCGGCTATAATTATCCATCCTCATTTTTTCCAATTACATGCTCTATAATGTTTAGCAGCCATTCCAAGAAGCAGCTTATTCCTGTGTGACAAGATTTAATTAAACTTCCACTGAAATAATTAGTGAAGGTATCTCAAAAGGCTGTTTAAAATCAATGCAGAACTGAGGACCAGATAGAGTTAACACTGTCATCAAAGATCAAAGTCACCAAAGAACGTGACTGAAAATTAAACCCTCAGCAGCAGTCTAATGAAGAAACATACTGAAGCAGTTGTGATTTTCTGCCTCTTGGGTCCTACCTACAAATTGATTTGACATGGAAAAATTCCCTGTGGAAGCTTAAAAATGGTAAATTTACATTAATTACATAGCAAAGAATTTTCTTTATATAATTCATAATCCATTAGGAATTTTCTTTCGGTTGCCTCTTCCTCCTATTATCTGTGTTTTCTGCTTTGCCAATGGAGATTGGCTAGAGGTTGGGTTGAGTGGTTGCATTTCCTGTTGTCTCATGTAGCTTGGGGCACAGAAAAGGAACTGAAGCAAGTTAAGTGCCTAAAGCATGAGTTTCCTTGGGCACATCAGAAATCCCAGCCTGAAGGCACATTCTTAAGTATCTTAGATCTCAGGAGGCCAAGACAACAGCTTTTCCCAGTAATGTGTAGTCTAATATTTACTTCAAGTAGGATGTTGATAATGCTTTGTGGGGGACTAATTTGTATTATGAGCCAAATCCTGGCTCTGCCTAGGGATTATGCCTACATAAATTCAATCAGTGATTGATTCCTGCAGGAGCTCGATCAAGGGGCCTCATTCACCAGCACAGAGTGCAGTGCGATAATTTCTCTCACAGTAGTAGTGCATTGTACAGTGCTGCTCCGGGAGGGCCAGCTCTGAGCAGTCAGATCCTCAGAGCCATGGGAATGACTGGGATGTGCTGTGCACTTCCCATGCCCTTGGCTAGAGAGGTTGCTCCAGTGAAGATAACTCTGCAGAAGGAAATGCTCAAAAATCTTCTCATCTAGTTTGCATTTATGGATCATTGTTAGGCATTGCCATTTTCTTAGAATCATAGATTGGGTTGGGTTGGGAGGGACCTTAAAGATCATCTAGTTCCAGCCTCCCCTGCCATGGGCAGGGACACCTTCCACTAGACCCATTTTATGGTTCCTTCTTTTCTTTCTAAACATCATCATATGCAGTTAGCTTCTGGAGGTCATAGCTACACAACAGCACTTAAGCCATAAACTTGGCGGGATTTTAAACTGGCCTTTTATACATGTGCTAGGACTCTTTAGAGCTGCCATATCAAGTGCAGAAAGCATGGGTTTGGCAAATGATAAGAATGCCACAGCCTCAGGGCACGAGACCACAGTGCACTGTGATTCATGAGGGAGGACTTTCATATGGGTGGGAAAATGTGACTGCCTGTAGCTGCCTGCCCTGCCCAGCCCCTTTGAAACAGCCAGAGAAGGTTGGTGTGAGGCTGATCCTGGCTAGCCAGTGATGTTTCTGTTAGAGCATCCCTGATGCTGTGACTTCCTTGTTCCAGTGTTACCTTCAGTCTTGTGCCCCTGTTCCGGCAGGAGGCTGGGATAATCACTGCTTTTCTATAGTATTTGTAACTCGACTCTGCTGATTTGCATTTCCTGATGCTACATGTGCATCCCTGGGTAGAAGCATGATTAAAATATCAAGAGCTGCAATGAGCGGAAGGGGTTTAATGCGTAGGTGTTATGTGCTGCAGTTTTGTCATCTCTTTTGAGCTGTACTGTGCTTGGGTTGAACTATGAAGATCTGAATAATTTATTCAGAAAGTTATGCTAACTCTGTATGGCACTGAAACACTGATGATGAGTAAATAATTAATAGAAACATTTCTTTTGCAGCCATGTCCTTGTATGAGTCACTCAAGCCTTGCTGAATATGCTGAGCAGTCAAATGCAATATTCTGTGCCTGCAGGATCCGGATTCCTTCAGGGTATTTTTTCTACAGAAAAAGACTTCCTTTAAAGCCTCTATAAGAATTTCAACTAAATAGTTAAAATCAGAACCAATAAGATAGGTTTGTGATATGTACATAAGTATGTAGATATCTGTGTTTGTATATGCGTACAGATATAGATAGATGAAACTGAGGCCAAATTGTAAGCACCAGGAAAAGAGCTGGGATTAAGTGCGGTCAAGTACAGTTCAAGTAGATGTGGTAAAAGTTACTTCAATACCATACATGTTTCCCCAGAGACTTGGCACCTCCAAAGCAAGTCCATGTTGACAAACAGCGAAAAGGCTGGTTTGAGATTTTAATTTTGAAGTGATTCAACAGCAAAAACTTGAGCTTAAAAATGGAAGTTGTAGCTTATTACAATGTCAACTAAAGTTGCTGCTTTCAGTGGAAGTGGTTTGGTTTCCTGCTGCAAGGACAATGGAAGGACAAAATCTCTATGTGTAGAGCAGAATCCAGTGTAATCTTTATACTTTCATCAGTATATTTTTTTTGAGCATGAGATTTCTGGACATCATTCTTTGGGTCATTTTCATTTCCTTTTCTGTTTCTCTTCAGCTTACTTAAAAAAGCCAAGAATACATGTTGTTAATATACAGAGTTAAATGTCATAGTCCTTTTTTGTACCCTTTTAAATACTGTTGACAAAGCCCTTTTTGTAATAGAGGACAGTAAGAAGAAGGCTTGAACCTCCCAAATTATCAGCTGTCGTGCAGTTCCAGTGATTACATTTTAAGGTGCTCTTTCTTCAATATATGTACAAGGGTAAATCAAAGCAGCAGCTGATGAAATAAGTATTCAGCAAAACTCTCATGCAGTGTAAGAGTGGCAGTAGAAACAGGAGTTCCTTGTTTTCTAAGGTGAAATCCTGATCCAATTTAAAAGTCTTTACTTCTGAGAATCCTCACCCACACTGATAAATTTTGCTGTGTTCAAGCAGGAGAGGCTGTGCTCTGTGCTTTTTTTTCTTTGTCCCACAGAAATTAGATAATATAAACATTTTAAATATCTATCTGAACTAATCCTACTTAGTATACCTTATGGCTATAATAAGGTATTATTTTAAATACAGTCAGATCTTGAGGTATTTTTACTTTTATATACTTAGAATGATTTTTTAATGGTCTGATTCATCTGCAGCCTCATACCTGGGAAGGAAGATAAGCCCCTTGAAGTTTTTTGGCCTAATTCGCTATTTTCAGAATTAATATTCAAGAAGAAATTGCATTGTTTGATTTCCAAATAGTTGATACAAATTTTCACAGGTGTTTAGCATATTGTCTTCTCACTTAATGCTCTACAACATGTGTAATAATTGCTGCGCAGTTGAAAACTTCTCAAAGTGCTAAAATGGGTCTTCTAATAGTAATAATGAGGATGGATACTTGAGATATAGGGTAATGAAATTGTATCACCTAAGTGATTGAGGGGAAATAAGGTTTAAAGAAAATTCACGTTTTTGTTCTCTTACTTATAATTTGAAAACAATTGTGGGAGAATGTTTCAGTCACCTCAGTAATGATACTTAATTGTTGTAAGGATACTCACAGTGTAGCTGCTCTTTCATTTGGGTTTATGCATATAACAAAAGCATTTTCCTAAATGCCCCTTGGATAATTAAATGAATGTCTTTGCCATAGCAGGCTTTGAAGAACGATGATGTCCTGGGAGGTTATCATCACTCACAGCAGCCATAATCATCATCATCAGAGAGTGAAAATGTACTTACCCAGCAAACCACGCTACTCTGTGTGACTGAGCAAGGGAGGTGGCACGTGAGCGTTTTATCAGGCTGGATAAATAACTAAATATTTACAATGAACTTGTCCCTGTAGTGCTGAGGGTTGAGGGCTGCTTATGAAGGCAAGGAGCAGTCAGGTTAGTGGATGGCACCAGCATGCAGTGCCTGGAGTAAGCTTGGGTTTCCTGTGAGATGCTGCTCTGTCATTACTCTATATAGTGCTCATTTGTAATAAATATTCTTGTTTAAAGTATATTCTTAGAACACTTACAGCTATACATGGAAGGGCTTTAAGTATAGGACCTGTGGTAAAGCGTTACACAATGTTTTGTTTTAACTACAGTGTGATGGGCTGGAGCACCCAGGACACCCCATTTGCTGAAGCGGGTTTTGTCTGCAAATTTTGAATTGAATGGCTCCATTACATAGCCATGATGCAAAAGGCATAGTGACAAAATAAAAGAAAATGGATATCTAGTGCAGAAAAGGGAAAGTTAGAAGGAGTACTACTGTACAGAACAGAGAGGTGCTGTCCTTCTGATTGTGAAAATACAACCTGTTCCCAGTCAGTTCGTAACAACTTCGCAAAGGAGGAGGGTAGGAGTTTAGATCACTTGCAAAGATCTAAACTCTGTGCATCCTGGATAATGCCTGCCTTGAGGGTGGCATGGTTGATACAAGGAAAGCAAATGCCTGGAAAACATAGGGTTAAAGCACTTTTAATTTAACTTAGGTCTAAGATGGAGAATAAGATTTGTGTTGTAAATCTGTGGTGTGATAACAGAATTTAGTAGTCTTACTAACAAGAGTGAATCATTTCTTTTCATCCTTCTAATGAGTGAGTTCTTTCTTACCATCCTTCTGATTTATCAGTTAGTTTGGAGACAGTGACTCCTGAACATCTGCTAGCCTGGGATACTCCTTGTCTGTCCATCCTGTCCTGCTTGCAATAAATTTTATACAAAGGTCACACTGCTCTAAATCTTTGCCAGCTCTCAGAAACCTGCAGATACGGCGGGGTTCAGCTAATTGGGATTACTGGAGCATCCAACTGGGAGCATCCAACTGTGCCAAAGGTGAAAAGTGCGCCCTGAGGAAGACTACTTCCTTCATCTTGAAGATCCCTGCCCACGACCATCGGAGGGCAGTGCACAAGCGCCAAAAGGGAGGAGACTTATGATAATGAATACCTAAACTAATTGTAATATCCCCACCACTCTCTTGGGAACCTAATGAATATGTATGTTTGTGTGTAATAAATATCTACTTGCTTAACCCCTCTGTGTGCAAGTTAGGAGGAGTGATCCCCCTTGCACCCAGCGCTGTAATAAACATACCTGCTTTATAACTCTCCTTAAGTTGTGGATTCTGATTCCATGGTTCGTGGTCCCTTGCAGGCTGGAAGACAGGTGGAATGTTCCTCCATAGCAGAGCTGAGAGGTCTCACTTGGTTTCCTGCCTTCTCCCTCTGCTTTGTGGTGACCTGTTTCAGTGAGCTGAGCTGGCAGAAAATGACCCCACTCCTTTCCCTCTCCTTCCCCCTCCCCAGGTTTTTCTGCAGCGTAGTGTGTAGGGCTGAGCCTCCGTCACCCAGCAGAGAGTGAGAAAAGGTGCCAGGGCCTGTCCCTGGGTGGGGATGGAGCAGGACCACCTCAACAAATTCCTAGAATAATTTAGACCTTTCCAGGCAGTCATCTAGGTATATGTTAGTGAGTGAACTACTGGACAGATTGATTTATGGTATTAATAATAAGAGAGTTAAAATATCACTGGTGGCAGGAAGGAACTTGACCTGACCCAGACAGAAGAAGGAGTCATGGGAACAGCAGGAAAAGACACATTCAATAAAGGCCAAGGCAGCAGCAAAGGGCTTAGCCCCTAATACGTGTTTCCTCAAGCTAATTAGAGATATCGTATATTTGAAGTATCAGTATCATAAATACCCAGGTGTCTGAAGGTATCTGTCTTTCAAGATCCTGAGGTTAAAACCCAGAAGAGCAGAAGGAATTGGGTGGCTTTTTATTGTGATGAAAGGTGTAAACTGAAAAAGACAGGAGCAAGCCTATTACTGAATATCAGTGAACTTGCGTATGTATGATAAAACCTGTTAAAGCTGCAGGTGTTACTGTAATTCCTCTGAAATACAAATGTCAACAAGATTTAAATTAAGAAGTCATTCACAGCCTGTGAAGCTCTGGTCACTTACCTGGCCATTTTTAAAGGGGAAGGTACATTGAGTCAAACAGCTCTGCTTAGGTAGGGGTAGCGGTGTGGGGTTTAATCCCTGGAAAGATATTGGTGGAGGAAGGATGAAAGAGCTGCTTCTTTACCCCGCCCAAAAAAGATGACAAATACTGGATCTGGAGATTAGCAGAAGTAAATATTTGCCCCTAAGTTCACCTTGGCTCAGTTGATGAGGAGTTGCATTGTATTAGAGGAAATTATAAACACAGCGTTTTTTCCCCTTTGAATGTAAGTTTAAATTTGCATTGCAGTTCTGGTTAAAGCCATCTTGTTGCAAAAGCTATTCATATGCAGAAAATAAACATGCAGTCACACTGAAGAGGCAATCCTGTGTCACAGTGATTTTATAAAGAGGTATAAAATCTGTTCTTCTCAGGATGTGGAAACAATAGACCTGGACACTCATATTTGTGTGGCCACAGCTTGATTTTCCTTTGGCTTATGTCCGAGGTGGAGCATCAAACCATGAACTTCTGAGGATGTTTTTCCCATCTTAATGCCAAGGTTATCCATTAAGCATGAGCTGATCTACTATCCCACTGCTGTCCAGCCTCCTCCCTTGGGTTGGATCTGATAGCAGGATCCTTTGCTGCTGAGCTGATTCAGCTGGCTAACCTGGCAGAAAACATGGAGTTTTGTGGCCAGATTTTGCTGGTTCTAAGTGCTGAATCAGCTCTGTATGGAGTCTGACCAGTGCCAGAGCTGGGGTAGTGGGGTTAGGAGGAAGAGGAGACACGTGCAGGGCAAGAAGAGAAGCAGTGGGACCAATCTGTCCTGCACTGGGGAGCCATTTAGACTGATATTGCCAAGACAGCCTCTCATCCCTGTGCTGGTAACTTTTGAGACAGGCTAAATCAAGAGCTGTTCGATGACCACTTTTAGGGTCATCAACATAAGCTTACACTATTTTTGCTTTAATTCTGAAAGAAAAGTTCTCTTTGCTGTAAGGAACCTTTTTCCTGTTTCCACTTCAATATTGCAATATAGATATAGGGGGTTGGCTAAGAAGGGAAATGTTCTAATTTATTTCTCGTAATATGATCATACTTCAACATTTTAATGACTTGTTAACATAATACTGTCTTAGGATTCTCCTGTTTAATAAAATGGATAGAGTGAGGTTAGTAGGACTTGTTTGTGAAGATAATTTACTAAACAGCATTATAATTGTGTGATAGTATCTATAGCGATTGATATTATTGCTTTATCTGGGGATGTAGTTGGTAATGTGCATTCTTGTTATTGGCTTTGTTCCTCCAGAGAGCTTTAAATTTGACTGAAGCTCTGTTTATTTTGCCACTTAAGTGCTTTTCCCTGAATACTTGCTTCTCTGACAATTGTTCTTAGTCATACCCATCATCTAAGGATTTTAGATCATTTGAAGCTAAATCTCCTGCTGATTCCCTTTTCTTGTTCTTCATCTTCTAATTTTTCTTTCCAGCTGTTGCTATAAATATTGATTTTAGTGTCTTTCAATTTAATTTCTTTGCTGCAAGTACCTTACATAATAGCTTACCATAATGTAAATGCAATGATTTGTTACATTTTTATACTGCTAGAAGCTTACCTGTCTGGAACCATAGGTCTAGTTAATACTATTTGTTAAACTGGTGTCTTTGTAACATAAAGCCACAAGGCACTAGAAAATGCATGAGCCTAGTGTAGCATTGCTGCAGGCGAGAGAGAGTGGTGCACCTGCTGGAGGAGGGGAAAGTCTCCCAGGGAATATACAGGCATATGAAGTCACTGGAATCAGTAAGTATTCATCAGTGCACTTCCATCTCACAGTGCTTCTGACAGGAACAGGCTTGTAATTATTGTCTTCAGTTCACATCCAGTTTGCAAACCATTAGGGTGCAGAGCACAGACTGTAGGATGCCTGAAGGCAGCAGGATGCAAAACAGAATAACCTCTGACCATTGGTATTAGGGATTTTTGCATAAATTACCCACATTGGACATGTAATACACTGTATGTCTGTGCAGTCTGTGGCTGATGAAAGAGCCTGTACATGTTAAGGCATGAGTGGGTTAAGTTTTAAAAGGTAGAAGGTTAAAACATGAGCAGATGAAGAGAAAATATGATCAGCTTACACTTCCTTTCAAAACTGTTAGTCATAGGGAAAAAATAAATCTTGGTGGGTAAGTTAAAGATGTCTTAAGGCTTTTGTCAGTCACTTGGTGAGACTGTGCTCCTAGAACAGCTGCTGCTGAAGAGAGCTATTTGCTTTTCATACCTCTGGAGTGAGCCTTTCCACATGTTCTTCAGAGCTGTGCTTTGCAAGATTTTGCCTGAGCCCAGGTGCCATTGTGCCTGTAGAGCACAGAGCTGAGGGGGGCTGCGGGAAGGTGGCAGCATTGATTTAGCTAACAAAACTTAGTTTAATTAGTAAAATGTTTATCAGTCTGATTAACAGTCCAAAGGGAGAGAACAGGATGGTTTCTGTTACTGTTCCTTGACCATCTTTCTTCAAATTCAGTCATTGCCTTTTCCTCCCTTCTAATGCTCTAGTCCTAGAGGGGAAAACAGGTGAAAGGTGAGACTTCTCAATGCTTGGCAGCCCAGACAGCAAACATCTGTAGGCAAAAGTAAAAAAAAAGAACATTTTAAAGTTGCCATAGGAACTATTTAATCAAAAATGGGAGTCTTTTGATTTGTTTTACAGGGCTTTAGAAGAGTTAATAATTCTGGGGGGTCATCATCGCTGAATTCTTGGATCAGTTGATTTCCTGTCTTGTTGGAATGAGAAGAAGGAAATTTATCCTAATGAAAAAATCTGTTTTGTGTGATGATTATACTTCACTACCACCTGGAGAAGGGAGCAATGAGGAGGAAGCCAATCAGCACTCCAGGACAAGGGGCATAGGGCACCTGGAGACAGTATCTAAAAATACAATTTAGAGAGATGAGATACTGGGATAGAAAAGGAGATACAGGATACCTGAGGAATTGTATGGGACAGGAGGCTTTGTGTGTTGACAGTATCTTGTAAAACTGGGAGAGAATGCGCTGCTGCAAACTTGGAGAAGTAGTTGGGATAGAACATGAGGTCATAATTGTTTCAATTTTGTGGAATGACATGCATGAAATCCATGTTTTCATGAGCTAGTTTATCTTTCCACAGCAATAATCCTTTTAGAAATACCTCCTCTTGGGGAGCCCCATTTCCGGTATGCAATGGAAATGATAAAAGCTGAAGTGCTGAGCAGCCAGGAGGCTGTGTTTGTGCATGAAAACTGCCCTTATGGCTTTGGTTAGTTTGAAAAATGTGTTCTTCAAAATAGCCCAAAGTCCTTTTTCGAGGACTCTGGAGGATGCATCACAGCCTGGCACTGGAGATCCAAACCCGCAGAGCATGGTACATTGTGTGGACTAATTGAAAAATGGAGCTTTGTAAAACTGCCTTTTGCAGCAATGTGGAATTTGCCTTCTATTTGCTTCTGAGTTCTTCACTTGTTTAAATACCACCTTTGGAACAACAGTGTCATTCACTTGGCAATTTCTCTTTTTATTCCTGATAATAAGCATGCTGGATACAAAAATAGCCATTCTGCTTGTGATCATCAACTTCAGCCGCATTTCAGACAAAGAATTTGGCAGATCTCCAGATAAAATAGTACAGAGCAGCTCGAGCAGGCATTAGTGTTTGTTGCTTGTACACTTTGTGCTTTGAGATCTCTGTATTGCTTCTGACATGTTCAAAAATAACAAGCTATTGTTCCCCTAAACCACATTTTGAAGTACATGTGAATTGAATATTGCATTATTTTTGTATGGGGATATATTTTCTGGAACAGCAAAGATGAAATATAGTGCAAGGAAGTTGTACCTGTCTGCAGAAGTAAAAACCCCCCATCCATGCAGTGGGTTGCATTGCTCTGTTTTAGTTCAAGCTTGGTGAAGGCACAGCCAAACTGTCTTGTTTCGGTTTGGACAGGAAGGATTGGATTTGTGCTTCAGTTTCTCCGGGTAGAGCAGCGCCTGTGCAGGACTCATGGGTGTATTACTGAGGGTACAGAAGTCTGAAGATGAGACCTGTGCAGCATTTTCCCGAGTGAAAGCCTTGCTGTTGACTGAATCCATGGAAAAATTCTTACCTCACAGACTCATCCCAAGCTTTTTGTGGTTGAAGGAGTGAGCTCTGTTCACATAAATCAATTTGTCTAAAAGCATACAGTCCTAATCAAGCAAACACCTGTCTTGTGACTTCAGTGGGATGAGTCCTGTATTCAGGAGTTACTTGGGTGTCAGAGGCTGGTAATCTGTTCAGGGGAATTTCAGTCAGGGGGATTGTTTTTTGAGACAGCCCTGTTTTCTCTGTCCACGAATGTTACAAATTTCATTCCTGATTCAGTCCTTCAGTCCTCTCAATTTCTTGCAGTTTATTAAGTTAAAACTGTATACCATGTCATCTTAAATAAATCACATGCAGCAAAACTCCATGTATGAAGCTTTGCAAAGCTGTGTTGGGTACAAGCCCACTGAGCATGACTGCAGAACTAGTGCTAGAGCTGCACCTTCTTATTTTCAGAAAGCACTGGAATATACAGGTTTCTTAAACACTCTGAATGTAATTAACTAAAAAACCAAATGTACCCGATTTCTGATCATAAATCCATACCAGTATTTTAAAGCTGCTCATTTGGAGGATTAGAGAGCAGAAGAAACACTGTTTCTTTATCTTCAAGCCCACATGCAAACTGTGGCATCCAAGGACTGTTTTTTTGATAAGCCCAGTATGACTTATCTCTCAAATGAAAAATACATTGTTCTTCCCTTTAAATATATTCTGGGATTCAGATTACTTTCAGCTGTTCTCTTTCTCCCCTTCTCAGTCTCCAACTTCTTTTTGTTTTTTAACATGCAGAGAAAATGATTTGCTTCAAAGTATGTATCTTTTCATAACATAAATTCAAGGAGAGGATGGGGAAAGATGTATGTGCTCGGCTGAGTTAATGAGAAGATGACTCAGTCTGTGTGTCTAACATCTCCTTGTATCACAGAAAGTGTTTGACAAAGAAAAATGGATTTTTGCTCTAAATGCTTAAAACTGCCATGATAACTGATCATATTTTGTAGATTACAATAAGCTTAAAAAAACAACAAACCAAGAGCCTTACTGCCTGTTCTGTCTGAAGTTTATAAATACCAACTGCAGCTCAGTAACCAATCCTTGATTAGAATTTAAGTTAAACATATTTTGGTGACATTAAAAATCTTAATTAAAGGAGGAGAGCAGAAATGCAGAACTATAACCTAATCACCCCTCCCAAGAGGATATTTTCAAGCCCCTGGGATACAGTATGGGCAATCAACTGTTGCAAATATTACCCTTGAATTTACTGAAAACAAAGAGGAGAAACTGCTCAATCCTGTGAAACTCAAAGGTATTCAGCTTGGTATTTGATAGCCATGAAAATATTTGACACCCAAGCAGATCTGTGACCTGCTATCAGAGCTTGCATTACAGACCACAATTGCCATTTTTATTGATATTCTATGTTTTATGGACAGGTTTCAAATAAGGCCATGTATTTTTGGTTGTTCATAGTTCTTCCCTATTGCTCCCCACCCTGACATTAGGTAATGTATAGGTAAATCTTATTTCTCCTCTGAGAGGTCAGATTCTCTGCTCCTTCTTTAATCAGTCCTTCCTTAACTGAAGACATCTTGTCTGCAGGGAAGTGTAATACTGACCTCTATTTAGCATTCCAATGCTACTGTTGTAATTTACAGTGTACTACATCACTTATACTGCCTGGTTAACTAAAATTTAATCAAAGTAGAAATTTCTAAGCCTGGAAAATGGCAGGAAACTTCAATATCCCGGGAAATTTCCATGCTGTTTTATTTCCTTGGTAAGTTTTTTTTAACCATGTAGCATATGCTCTGTGATATAAGCTGTAAATAAATTTAATGACTCTTTTATGGTTGGAAAATAGTGTACTTCAAGGTATTTCTAAGGCAAGTTCCCTATGATTATTTCTTTCTCACTATATATCTGCCCTGTGCAATGCAAGTGCATGGTTTCAGAGACAGGGCAGACACTGCCCAGAGAAGCTGTGGAAGGTGTTCCTGCCCATAGCAGGGAGTTGGAACTGGATGAGCTTTAAGGTCCCATCCAACCCAAACCATTCTGTAATTCTATGATATGTATGTGCCCATTTATAAGCATAGTTTTAATTTGGTGGTCTCATTTCTTGTATCATTTTGCATGAGAAAATTGCTATAGTACGACCTGAATTTTTCACATTTACTTATTTTCTAAACCCATCTAATTCTACTAGAGAAAGAGCTGAATTAATAATCTAGATAAGTAGAAATGTGGCTTGGTGTTGGTTTGTTAGCTTCTTATTAAGGTATTTATACTTTGTTGAAATAATGTACTTTTGTACAAACATTGTAGGGATTTACATTGCAGTTACACTAATTT
The DNA here is from genome assembly GCA_025448015.1 of Bolborhynchus lineola. Taxonomy (NCBI): domain Eukaryota; kingdom Metazoa; phylum Chordata; class Aves; order Psittaciformes; family Psittacidae; genus Bolborhynchus; species Bolborhynchus lineola. The sequence continues at coordinate 41,103 of JAOEHX010051517.1, forward strand.
TGCTGTTCTAGCTTAAATTTAACTTACACTGGCTTGTGAAACCTACTGCTTGTTTATGTACTCTGCAGAAGAAATTATTGGCAAAAATTGCATATTTTAAATAAGCAATTTAAAGTATCGGGTTTATGTTTTCAATTTATCCAAATGAACTGAGATTACCATGAATACCTGTGAGTGCACAAATGTGACAGGTAAGAGAGATTTACTGCATTCTTCACAAAAATTAGATGTTATTGATCTCCTTGAAGCATGACTTACTAAAGGCTTTGTTCATTACCATAGTTTTTCTTCTGCAATGCTTACTCTGTATACTAAACTTACTGCAACCATCTGTGAGTTCAGAACTTAGTAAACTAAGAGCAGAATAAACAAGAGCTGTTGATGTGAAAGCAAATGTTTTGGCATGTACAGAACAAGGATATAACTAAACTTTAATGCTGTGGTTTGGTGACATTTAAAATAAGGAGCCAGACATCTCTGAACAGTTACATTTTGTAACCTCTGTGAGAATAGGGAGGAACTGACTTTCTGCAATGGTATTTTTATGTAAAAAGAGAACTGGTAGCCCTGTGTTGAAATAAAAGAATGCAGCAAGCTCATGCTCTCAATTTTCTGTGGAGACCCTGCTTCCTATTTCAGTATTGCACATTTTCATAACATCTTTAATGTGCATTAAAAAATAAGTGTAACTTTTGGCATAGGTAATCATTTTTACGTACATTTAGTTTCCTGTGCAGGAAAGAAATTGGTACATTTAGGGCTTGCAAATGGGGAGGTCAGGGAAAGTCCAGAGGAGAATTTAGACTGAGTCACTGGCCTTGGCATTTGACCCAGATCACTATTTTAAATGCACTCAGCATCCAGCCCTCCATTTTCTTCATTGACAGGTCAGAAATGAAGCCAGGGTGAGCATACTTGAAATAGGTGCTTTTTCTTTTGTGGCAGATTCCAGTACTGTATAACCCTTTCTCCAGACCACCTGCTAGCAAAGGTAATCCACCAAAGAGTCAGTTCCTGGCAGTGCCAGAACGTCCCTGGTGTCTCTCAGTCCCTGAGTAGCACTACTGCATTAAATGTAGGTCTTCAGCGCAAAAGGAGGGAGAAGTTTGTTATAGCAAAATTCCCATGGGAAATCAAGTGGTACACTGCAGTAGCAGTGTAAAAATGTTTTAACATAAAGAAACATCCCTTCAGTGAGTACGTGTGCAAGCACCACTGCTGTTTATAGCAGAGATTTATTTGGCTCCACATTGAATGTATGTGGAGTCCGATACAGCCATGGAGATTGTGCCTTGAGACAGCAAAGCAGTCTGAGACCGTGTCAAGAATCCCTGCTGTTCAGTGGATCTTCAGAGCTGTTGTAAGGATAATACAGAGCAATTTGGAAACTGCATTTCTAATACCTTTAATTTCCATTGCAATTGTTATTTCTTGCCTGTCCTAAAATGGACACTTGAAGTGGCTTTCTGAGCAGACAGCAGGATGCCCTCACAAGCTGTGCTGAAATGGGGGACAAGGTACCCAGGGGTGCTGCTTTGATACACCATTGCAGATCTGTGTCACTGGTAACATGTCTGTAATTTGAACATGTTATGGTGACTCGGTAATTTTGTGAATGAAATGCTATTACACTCCTCTGCTGCTGGGAAGCTAGTTTGCATACAGCTGTATGTCTTTAAATAAAATTAACTGAAATTAATTAGGTACCACTTTAATTCTTTTGACTATAATCCCATATCACAAAAGCACCATATTCAATTTGGCACAAGCTGCTCACAAGAGGTATCCAGATATAAATTAGCATTTAATCTAAATTACCTTTAACCACTGAAAAGACTGGCTCATCTAGACTAGGTGAAAGATATTACTGGTGAACTCTGAAAGTGCTGAGCTTTGCCTGTGCTGAAAACATTACATAAATGTTAAATATGTGTTTCTTTGGTGCTAATCCTTTGTGGCAGAATGCTGCAGTATTGTTGATGTAGTTTGAGAAGGCAGGAGTGCAAAGCGTTCCTGAAAACCAGGATAAGAACTGAAATTCCATCTCTCTGGGTGTTGGGGAGTGTGTGTGCTTTTCACCAGAGGGAATCCAGGCTCACTGATGATGTCTATTCAGTTGCTGCAATTGGTGAATGGTTACATTAATAGTAAGGTGATAATTTCCATTTAGTAATGGGGGATTTTGCTATAAAAACATAAAAGATAGAGGAGAAATTTTGGTTGGAGAGAATTTTCTACTTGTGGTAAAAGTCATATAGTGGAACAACTTAGACCATGCACTGATACTTAGAAGTATATCCCGCATTTTAGGAGCAAAAGAAATTGTTGAAATAAACCCCATATCCATTTGTGATTATAGCAGACCTCATTAAAAGCGAGGCCAGAACAAATAAACCTTCCATAAAGAAAAGTACTCCTCTGAGTGAAATAACTACTGAAGTCAAAGGGTTGACTTTTATATGTGGCTATTATTTGTATAATTATGGTTTTATACTTCAGCTGTCATAAATTTGCATTGCATATAGCTTATAAATAACATTGTATAGCTGAAAAAGTTGTTACTCTGGTGATACTCAACTCTAAATATGACTTGAAGTAGGGTTTTTTACTATTTCAAAAGCTATTCATCTGAGAATCCTTGAGATGTCTCGGTACATGAACTATTGGCATTTTGCCATATCCCATTAAGATCAATGGGCTGATTTGTGCAAAGCAAGAATCCTACATCCCTTCCGACTTGTGGCAGTGTGTATTGTGCCTTTGGACATGGAAATACGCTCTATAACAGATGGAAAAATATTACTACTGGAGAACTGCATGATGACTAAAAACTCCTTCTGCAAAATTGCTCATGGAGCTTTATGCAGTTAGAGGGTGTGTTTTGTGTGTGTGTATTTATTAGCAAAACCCAATTTTTTGTTTGGTTCATTCTCCTGTAATGGTCTTGTATGGTGGTATGTACCACTGCTTTGGTGTCTGGTGTGAGAAATGCTGTAGTGACGGCTACAAAAGTGTGTTTTTTAGGGGGTTTGGGTAATCTGGATGTTTTCAGGTATGCCATACCTTCCTAGGCAGATGGCAGATATTCTTCTTTCTCTAGGTCCATGTAAGTATCATGTAAGAGGTGCATCAGCTTGTCATACAGTTAACAAATTTGAATGTATTGGGTGATTCTCCTGTGCACAGGGTGATTCTTCATGTCATGGCCCTATGTATGCTCTTGGTCTGCAGTAGTGCTGCAGTTCAGCCCAGCTCCAGTTGCAGGAGAAATGCTGTTAGCTGCAGGTCAAGAGTGTTCAGAGAAACAAACACCAAACACAGGTGCTGGCAGGAGGAGAATCATTTGTGTGTGTGTCCCAGCTGTTTGTTGCTGTTACTGTTTTGTACTACAGTAGCATCAGAGACCCTCCCTCTGAACTCAGGGCTTCCTTTGGCCTGGCATTGTATAACAGCAGAAAGGTTTGATTGCTGCCCTGATGGCTCTGTTGGGCAGATAGATGAGAAACATGAAGGTCTGGAAAAAAGTGAGAGCAATGATTTTCATCATAGGAGCTAGTAACAGCAGGCTGAGAGGAGTGTGATTTAAGAAGGTGCCATCGAAAGTTGGACCGTGCTTCCCAGACAGTGCCACAGGCCTTTTGTATCCTATTTCAGAGCCTGGAGCAAGATAAACCTCTGCCAGAGCCTGAGTGGGGTACAGAAATACAGCGTTGCTTAGAAACTGGATTCCTCCTGGTTTCTCTTATTTGTTTGTCCTTGATAGCAGCACAAAAACCGGTGAGTGGGCTTGCAGAGGAGAACGATGTTACAATTATTTGTGAGGCTTCTATTATCATCAGTGCTGCCATACAAATAAGACTTGCCATTTCTATTATGTTTATTTTAATATTTGGTCACAGTTATTATGTATGGATGATGTATTAAATATTATGACTCAAATCTAAGAATGTAGCTGGGTAAATTGCACTGAGGAGAGGTCTGTAATACATCTGTTTTCTTCTGAGGTCCTTAAATCAACCAGATCACTGCAAAAGAGGATGTTGGTGTTAAGAACCAGGCCCAGAGAATCAAAATGGGAACAGGCTTCTGCTCTACAAGCCCTCTTAGAAGAAAAGAGCTAGTACTGCCAATAAGTGGTCTGCAATTTAAAGTTTAATTCTGCTTTTCTTCTGCACATTCCTATTTTGTCTGATGTTGGCCTCGTCCATCCAAGGGCTAAATACTAGTAAAGAACTTTTCTCCTTTATGACAAATATTTATGTGTATGTTCATTTATTCACTACTGGTTTTCACAGGTTTTATGAAGCTTTAGGTGTACACTGAGGCAGCTACAAAACTCAAATCCTAGAACTTTCAACATGATTTGTGACTATGGTTTGCATGATTTAACTCATGTAAAATTACTTGGGTAATGTTTGTGGGCTGATTGTAGTTCCCAATCTTTAACTGTGACCTAAATGTTTTTTGTTGCTCCATTCCCAACTGCTGTAGAAAATAATTGATTACAATCAGTTTTCTGTCATTCACTTTCAAGTACTGATCTTTTTTAAAGCCCTAATGCATTTGAGTTGCTATTTCTGAAATATTAGGCTAAAAATTTTAAAGCTAATATTACCATGATCATCAGACCTTGGAAGTTTTCCATCCATTATCTTTATCATACCTGGCTTCTTGCCTGTCACTATGTCTCTGTTGTAGTTGTTAAACTGAGTATGTCATCCTTGGATACAGATCCAGCTTCCTCCCCCCTGGGAGTAGCTAATACCTGTACCCTAAGATGACTTTATTCCTGCAGGTTCCATCATAGGGACCTCCTCTCTTTTTTTGCTCAGTGGTTTTAAAGATAAATCTCTCTGGCATGTTTAGGATCTCAGCACATTTTTTGGTATGTTGTTATTTGAATTGGGATTGTTCTGTTGCACACAGGCTTTCTGCAGTCTCCTCATTTGGATTGATTGTATCATTATGGATACCTTCCTTTGCTGGATTTTATCTTAAGTCTGTTGTTCTATTTAAATGTGCATCTTTCTGAAAGGAGAAAAGCTTTTTGCAGAAAAGCAGATGTTCCAAAGCCATCAATTCACAGGCTTAAAGCCTGCAAAACATTTCAGTTCTTTTGTTTATAAATCTCTGAAGATCTCTCTCAAATTACTTTGCCTGATAAAGTCATATGTCCAGTCAGATTTAAAGAATTTACTTATCTAATTTGAATAAATTAAAAAAGAAAAGGGGGTTTTCCTCTGTTATTTTTACAGACCCCTTTAGAGATCAGTGCATGCTACAGAAAGCTTTTGGAAAAGCTCATGCCATTTAAAGGTCATTTACACCTGGTTCTTTTGTCCCTACTCTGTTTGAGTGTGCTTACTCAGTATTGCATGCGATTACTGAGTTATGTGTCTTATTTCTTGGTGTCACTAAGGTCAGTGACACCTCAAAGAAGACAGGATTGTGTGTGTGATGTCCTTGCTGTGCTTCTTGGTCACGCTTGGAAGTCTCTAGATGAGGCTCTGGCTCTGTCATGACAATGGGCTTTTTGCATCCCCAGTGTAGCGTGTTGCTCTGTAGAGATTTGGATGAAACAGGGAAGGGAACTGAGGAAAAACCACTTTGAAGAGGCAGGAGAGGTGCATAGGGAAGCATCCTGGTGGGAATATCTTTTAGAAGAACGAGGCAGAGAAAAGAGTAGTCAGTGAAAAAGGCAAAAGGCTCCCAGGGCTGGTGTCTGTAGTGGGAATGAGCAACCCAGGCTGGCCACGGTGAAGCAAGCAAAGGCTTTATGTACTTTTGCTTTACATAGTTTTGAGAAAATGGCCAAGCCCATAAAACCCATGTGTTTCAAGTAGCTGTACAGCTCCCCAATGTTTGCAGCAAGAAACTAAATGTGTTATGGGCAGAGCATAATAAGAAGTGTTTGAAATTACATGGAGTCAAAAATGAATTAATTCCTCCAAATGTGTAGCAGGAAAAGGGAAGAAATAAACACTATGAGAGTGAATGGGGAAAGGGATACTGCAGGTAAGAAAGAGCTCTTTCCAGGCAGCCGTGGATAATCTGTAGGACAAATGAATGACAGACAAGTCTGGTACTCATAACTTGTGTATCTGGGCTTACTGAGAGTAGAGATTTGAGTTATAATGGAAAACTTCCTTTATAACTGAGAAAGCAAAAATACCAGATAACTGTCACTGATGTCCTTTGTTTCATACACCTCATTTAAGAGGAAAAAAAAATCCAGTGCTAGTAGGAGAGACTTTTAATACATTGTAGATGAGAAGAATATGATACATCAAAGGGTAACATATTAGGCATGCTGGAAGCAAGGTGCAAAAGATAAAGCTTTTATTACTGCAGTACACAGCATCGCTGAATTTGGTAAATAAGAAATGTTTGTAAGAGAGTTATATGGGATGGACTTTGGTTTGCCTAAGGGGCTTGAGATTGTGCTGTTTTCATTAGGCCCATCTCACAGTAGAAAAGGTTATTGGAAAAGGAAACGGCAAGAGGAAATAAAGCAATTGCAGTTTGAGGAGCAAGCAGGAACTGGAGAGGCTGCAACCGCTGATGGCACAGTGAAGCATTGCTGCAGTGGTAGCATTGACCGGCCACTCACCAGGGGAGAATAAACCCTCTAAATTTAGTTTTAAGACTCCTTCACAGGCCTGACCTGCTCCTTTCTCAGTTTTACTTTAGTGAGAACAGCTGCAGATTTCACAATTTTGTCACAATACTGACAGTTGATGAGAGAGGTTACCTGGATAATTTGGGTTATTTCTCAATTCTGTCTCATGACTTTAATTTGGGGAGTATTTACTGTTTGATCCATTTCAGGTTTTTATTTGCAAATGTGACTTCTGTTCATTTCTTTCACACATTAAATCCACTCGCCTGCAGTTGCTGTAAGACTGCTAATTCAGCTTGCCAAAGGCAAAAAAAGGCTTTTCTAAAAAAACCCAAACAACCCAACTAAGTAGCACTTTC
>JAOEHX010051520.1:0-12095 GCA_025448015.1 Bolborhynchus lineola
CTGAAGGGGCTCCAGGAAACGTGGAGAGGGGCTTTGGACAAGGGCCTGCAGGGACAGGACAGGGGAATGGCTTTAACCTGACAGAGGATTAGATTAAACGTTAGGAAGACATTCATAATGGTACCATGGTAATAGGTACACAGCTGTGTGTGTACCCTCTACACCCCCAGAGTTCATTCCATGTTCTCTGCCCCCACAACTGGAACCTCGTCAAACGGCGGACAGCTCATCTGACACAAGCCTGCCCTTCTACACCTTCAGCTTGCTATCTCCACGTGTAAAGACAGGTACATTACAGCCGTGTCACATCACAGGCTCTGTTCAAGAAAGTCAATCTTCCTATTTCTTGACCTGACATGGCACTGTTTTTTTTCTCAAGACAAACCAGAGGTCTCCATTCAGAATCAGTGGACAATTAGGTCCTCTTTCAGTGAAGTACTCTTCTTGAACAAAGAAGCATGCGCAATCACAGCCTTATTCAGCAGAGCATGCTGTGCAACAAAAGACTTCAAGTGTATCTAAAGCTGCACCAAAGAAAGGGCATGGAAACATCTCAAAGCACCCCGGAATGCAGGTGGAATCCAATGTGCCCTCCCCTGTTTTGAGTATTAGTGTGGATACCTTTGTTATTTAAAATAAAGCTAGTGAATTGTGGGTTGGTTTTTTTTTTTGCACAGAGAATGATCTGAAGTCAAGATTCATTTAATCACAGCCTAATTTTATAATCCTAACAGGGATCTTTTTATTTTCAGGAAAAAAAAGAAATAAAAAATTAAAGGTATTGATGTTAGAGATTCCATTTCTGGGATTTTAAGAGTTCTGCCAAAATTAACATAAAACTAAAATCAATGTATGAATTTCAGAGTGGGAAATATTTGACACCTACAATCCTATCAGTTTTAGGCAAAGCCGTGTGGGTTTTGACCACTGCCTCAAATATTTGTCACCCTTCCCAAAAGCTTTCAGCTCAAAAGCTCAAAAATTATCCAGAAACTCCTCCAAGGGAGCATGTGTGCTCTAACCCAGTTCCACTGAACTTGCTGGATGTGTAGATGTAAACTTTCAAAGGCAGTGGAGCAAACTATGAAGCGAGCTCTGATGACTGCCTGCAGTCTCACTTTGTTTCGACTAAGTGTCATCAGAGGAAAAACTTATCAAATGGCCTGTTGTTTTCCTCCAAAACGATTTCCTTAAGCCTTCTTTAAGGCTCCAAAAATTATAAGATGTGGAGCAAGTTGGTTTTATTCACAAATTAAAAATAATTTCTGTGGTGCCAGTTTTTTTTTCATTTCTTTTTGCTTTCATCCTAGCCTTGAATATCCATGACTGCTCTATCACAGTCACTGAGAGACTCTGGCCCTTATATTTCCTTTTTCATCCTTTCTTTGAATACTTCTGCTGCTCAGTGTTCACACACCTCCCTGAAATGCATCACTATTACCAAGTTCACATCCGGGGTAGGTTTGCAGTCTGCTGTTAAAGAGAATCTTCATTAAATTTAACTCTCTGGGTTTCAGGTGTGATTTCAGGAGATGGCACTGGTCTGTTAAGAGAGCAGTCCTCTGACCAGTATTGCTCCTCTTGTGTGTGGTAAAGCTGATACTGGCAGCTTCTGTCAAAGCTTCTTTTAGCCATTTAGGGGAGAGAAATCTCACCCCGTTGGTATCTGTTCTTACTGTGCAGCTCAGTATATGTCTGAGAAGACCTGGAACAAGAGCAGGCACCTGGTCAACATGAGAAGAGCAGGTTGAGCAGAGAACAGGAGGAGCTTCTGACTATTCTTTGCTCATAGTTCTATGTGCCTCCTGCTGCCTGTGGTTGCTGGAGAACATGTGTGGAAGAAAAAAACAGTGTCCTCTCACTCTTTTAAATGTGGACATATGTATTCTCCTCTTCTGTCTGGCTTTGGTAGTCTTTTGTGAAGGAAAACTCAAAAACTATTTAGGAGTTGGAACCATGCAGGTTAATGATGCTGGACCACAATGTTAGGGTGGCTTAATCCTCTGAGTGAGGGATGAACTGAATCATAAAAGATTTAAAGCTTTTGTAAGAAGAAGAGAGGATTATTCTGTTACCCAGACAACACCTCTTCCAAGCATTGGTGCCATTAAATAGTTAACTGCAATGATCTTGAACAGGTAGATTACTGCTGCATCAACCCCGACTGTCATAATAGCTTGTTAAATACTTTGAAACACAGCATCAGAGAAGTTATAAACAAAACAGAGAGCTAAGGAATGGCACTGAGAGCTCAGTCTATTCTACTGTGAACTTGCCAACCTCTATATCATGCCACCTTATCTGATGCTGACCCATGCAGTCCCCAAGCATTAAACAATACCCAGAGAGAGTTTTTCAGGATCTGCATCTCCTTGACTCATTTCCCACCCAATACAAGACAAGGAAGCACATTTTGTTCCACTTCTCTATTCATTTTATGAGGTCTTGGGGGAGGTTTTGTTTGTTACTCTGCATTTGAACAGCGTCTCATGCTCAGAATTCATGGGAGCTCCAAGTTCACCTACAGCCTACATGAAAATAATAAGGCAAAAGAAAAACAGTGTACCCATCAATCCTGTAATATCCTGTACACTTACAATGTGAGGCATCTCCTGAGAAATGCATGAGAGAAACAGACATAGATCTGAAATATGGGTGCAATGACTCACAGACCCAAGGAGGAAACAAGAGTGCGAATCCCGTATATCCATACCCAGTGCCAAATTTGATTGATTTGGACTTCAAAAATTAGGTCCTAAGAAGGGAAATGAAAATTTCATCTAACATAACTCTGAGCTTTCTTAGTGGTGACTGTTGCTAAAGTTCAGCTTCTGTGCAGACATATCTGCTCTCGGTAAGCAGGAGAGTTTGTGCCTGGGATGACCAGCACTGTGCAATAGCTGTCCATGCTGCTAAATGGTCTAATGAATGGATAAAACCAGAGGAACTCAGGGTATTTCAGAGCTTTAAAAATGTCCTAAGAGTCTGAGAAAGCATCTGTTTCCTATTTTATGAGGTATCTACATAAAGTAATATTTTTTGTAGGCAATAAGTAATTTATGAGCATCAGTGCGTATTACTGTAAGATCTAGTATAAGAGCAGCAGGGTTGTGAAGCTGGGATTTGAAATCTAAGTGAAACAACACAGTATACTCAAGGCTGATAAATCAGTCAGTGTTCCTGACAACCCAGTGTGGTATGACATAAATGTTTAAGGAGGAAGAAATCTCTAGGAAGACATGCTTCATGAAAAAATCATAGACAGTGAAGCAAAGACTGAGTTTTAAGAGCCATATGCAACTCCATGACTACAGCTAATGAAAATGTGAACGTTGTAATTTATTGAGCTTGATAAACTGTATTTTAAGAAATGAAAGTGTCCTCATGTATATTGCCTATTAATTGGGGGGAAAATGTTTTAATCTATATTATCAATGGTTTGGGTTGTGCGTTTTTTTCTTTTAAAACTGAATTCAGAAATTCAAATGTCCAGAAACCACAACAGCCATGTGTATCCAGTAAAGTGTTATTAACTGCTGCAAGTAATATATCCTACACACCAATATTTGGGTTGGATACAGCCCAAAAATTATTCTTACAAGACCATAAACCTTCAGCTATTCCAATTTCACTTTTGTTAAATGGTTTTGACATTCTTAGGGCTTGCCTGATTTGGGTGTCCAGTGAATTTTGACAGTTGATGTCAAAGTATCACCCTGCCTCAAAAGTTCAGATGGAAGGCATCCATGGAAAATGACAACATGGTGCAAAATAATTGTGTATAGTTCAACATTTGGCAGTGCAAACTGCATGTGGGAAGGGAACAAACAGCCTCCTAGCATATCAGCCACTTGAACCATTATGTCTCTCCTCCTTGAAATGGGATAAGAATTCTGTGGTCTCACCTGGTTTATGATGAATTAATACTATGGAGCTTTGAGCCTCTTATAAGCTCAAGGGAAAAGTAAAAGTCCCTGACATAAGATAGATAGCAACTTGTTAGAGCAAGTCCAGAGGAGGTCATGGAGACTCTGCGAGGGCTGGAGCAGCTCTGTTCTGGAGCCAGGCTGAGAAAGCTTGGCTGGGTCAGCTTGGAGAAGAGAAGGCTCCCGAAGGGGAGACCTCAGAGCAGCTTCAGTGCCTAAAAGGGCTAAAAGAAAATCTGGAGAAGGGCTTTTTACAAGGGCAGGTAGGGACTGGAGAAAGTAAGCTGTAGCTTCCCCATCCCTGGCGGTGTTCAAGACCAGGTTGGATGGGGAGTGGAGCAAGCTGCTCTAGTGGAAGGTGTCCCTAGCCAGGCCAGGGCATTGGAGCTGGATGAGCTTTAAGGTCTCTTCCAACCCAAATCATTCAGTGACTCTGTGATTCACAGGTTGTCTTCAGCTTTGAAAGGCTTCCTTAATGTTATTATGCCCCTGCAAACTGTTTTTTTCCAGCAATTTTGGAATTTCTGCACTGAGAAGAGATATTATATGAAGTTGTAATACAAATTAAACAGCCACTTTCAGTGAAAAGATCAACAGATTTAAAACTGTGAGCCCCAAACACCTTTTCCTGCTTATCAATTCTATCAGTACTGAGGATGCTTAAAGCTTGATGAGATACTACTGTTTGAAGAATCAAATAAAAGGCTAAGATGAGCTGTGAAAGATGAAGTCCCTGTTAAAATATAAATGGCATTAACAAGCAGACAGTGACCTTAAAGTAAGATTTTGTTCACCACGTTTGATGGGCCTCCAGTCCTCATGAAAGTTACTTTGCCACCAATCTTATGACCACTCGTTTACAAGTTATGGAAGAATTCCTACCATTTCCTCTGAAAGGTATCAGTGGCTTTAGGTAGTAGATTGTAATAAGGCATTATGTATTCAATCCCAGTAGCAGCTTTGGAATTGCTCTTTTTTCCCCCCTAATAAAATGAAAGTGTTACACAATGGTTTGCTACGGGATTGGGGTTCTTTGTTGAACCACTGCTCCTTTTTGAAAAGCATCCTGGAAAATGCTCTGATCTCTTTGATTTACTGATATGTGTTAGGTGGAGGACTAAAACCTTGCAGATAAACAGAAGCAAAAAATAGAAGTTCCAGGAAAATTCTGGGAATAATCTATACAAAGCTTGCTTTCCTTCTCATTAGGCACAGTGATGCCTGTGACTTGCCTCTAGCTGTGCTTTCTGTGGTTTCTTTTGATCCAGAGTAATTATAAATTGATTGCAGGCAGGAAGAGAAGATGCACTTTTTGCAACATGAGGTCTAAGTGCACCAGCATTCCTGGTCAGCTTGATTTGGGATTTGTCTGTTTTCCAGTTTAAACAAAGCAAAGAATGATCACAACACAAACTAGTCTGCAAGAATTGGAAGACCACGCATCAGTCTGGCAGGACAAAGTTATGATCTGTGCAATCTCTATATTGGCAGCATAATAAAATACCCAGATTTGTGAGAGTACTTCTGCACAGCTGCTGGAATCCAGATACTAAATAAAAATGATTTAAAAATCAGCTTCTGAAGCTGTTTCACTGATGATACTTTACAAGCTACTTTGCATACTGTGGCTCTTGGGCATGCAGGGTAAGAGCACTGGTGCATCCAGGAGGAAGGAGTAGCAAATGACCTTTGAGATTTGGTTATGGGATGAAAAATGACTCTGGAAAGGCTCTGAAAGCAAACCAGTGTAGTGAGCAACCCAGAAGCGTGGGCACTGGCTATGGGAAGCTGTGTGGTTTGGATGGCCTCCACCTCATCAAAGCATGCAGAAGGCAGCTCTGCAAAAACATCACTCGTGTACGAAGTGGACATTGATTGCAATTAGTTTAGATTAGAGCCTGGAACTGCAGGCAAGAGAAAAATGTGTGGTCAGTGGAGCAAAGGCAGATCACAAGGGCTTTTCCTTCAGTAAGGCAGACTGCTGCCATGGCTGTTCTTCACACTTTAAGCTGCTTTGTCATGTGGCATTAAGTTCCTGAAAAAAAAAATCAAGTGAGTCTTAGTACTTTTCCTATGGTGATGTGTTACTGTTAAGATTTCAGATTTTAAAGAGCTTATGTAAATGTTTCCCATAAGTATAGTAATTATTTGATCTGACACTGAAATAGTGCTGAAAAAGCAAGTTTTATGATCACTGATAAAGGTAATGTAGAGGTAAAAATCCTCACAAGGCCCATCACATTTGACATATTAAGTGTCCTGTTCTTATAAATGTCTTCAGGGGAGAAAATGACTTGGCTGAGATACTGTATCTATTAACAGACAAATACCATGTATCCGTATAGATGAAAATCATTCTCTGAAGAGTCCATTTTAGAGAAATACTGACGTTGCTGTAGAGATCAGACCCCTGCCTTACCAGCTAGGAATAAAATGTATTCTTTCACAGTCCTGTTTGAGCTGTATATGTTGGTTTATATTCTGTGGCACTAGTACTATTCATCTATTTTTCCTCTTCACTGAAAGTAGTGGAGGGAGAGAGTTGTGTCTTTGCTTTATTAGTGATTTCCTAAAATGTTCAGATCCTCTTTAAAGAAGATCCCTTAAAATGTAAAATTGTTCTCCCACCATGCAGTGAATGTAAGGGAAATAATAATAGCTGTTATTTTGGCTCATTCTTGTATATACAAGGCACATTTTGACTGGCTTCAGCCATGTGATAAACTAAATTGAAGGCCCTCCATACTGTGGCAATATTGCTGTACTTGATTTTATCTACCTTTCAATTTCTGACCTTTGTCTCATCAGTGCAGAAGAAAAACAAAGGCAGATTGAAAGACACCAACCATCAAAAAAAAACCCCTCAAAACCACACACAAACCAAACAACTCAAACCCCCCATGCCTTCAGGGCTTGTCATGAAAGTCTTTGTAGGAGCTTGATCAGTTAAAGACATCATACCTCAGAAACATGATCTCTGATCGAGGATGGGCAAATGAAATGCAGGACTAAGACATCTCTGGGACTTCTACAAGGATACAGTGTTCTTCCACACCTCGTTAAGCTTGCCTGAAGTGACCCAATCAGTGGTGAAACAGTTCAGATAAGCTAAACTACTTGAGAATTTCTCTGTTCTAACTTTACTCATTGTCGGGTCATACAGCAGAGCTCTAAGAAAGGCATGTGGGAACTTCAATTTACAGGGCAATTTATACAGGAAGGCACAAAGGCATCGTGATTTCTTCACATGAGTAACAGTTGGAAGCATCTGACAACTGCTTTTTCTAGACAAACTCACGCGAAAATAACCTTTAAAAAGCAACACTGCATAAGGTAATTTAAGAAGTCAGATTTTTCCACAGTGCAATGTGGCTGTGGAATTATGGCATTAAGTGGGATTTTGTTACTTGTGAAAATATATCTCTACCTCTTTTTGCAAAACATTTTCAGATTGTTGCTTTGAAACTGTGCCATAAAGGAGTTGCTCTATTCCTGTACTGCAGATATTGGGGATGATTTCAGATTTCCATTACTTCTCCTCCCAAAAGTAGGACTCCCATGAGCCCAGGAAGGAAGGAATGTATTCATTCTGAAGCCACTTATCTCAGGCCATAACTACAATAATATACTTGGTGACCAGCATTCTTAATGGGACATAAATTGTGAGAGTAATAACAGTATTTGGAAATAAAGGTTTCTATCTAATAATTTCTCTTTTTTTGTCCTAAGAAACACTAAAATTAATTTCACTTTAAGCCAAATCTTCAATTCTGACAGAGATGAGAGATAATGAAAGTACTTTTTTCATTAAAATCACAGCTGAAATTTTGCATCTATGTTGATAATTCTGTACCTACATACTAGGGAAGGTGCTCTTTGTGCTGCACACTTGGGCGGGCTCAAAGGAGCATCCTACTCCTGAGGTGCCTACCCCCAGAACATGCCCGTTCAGCTTCCAGCTTGTTTGCCTACATAATGAAAGTGCCAACTGTAGGTGGAATACAAAGCATGACTGTTTTTCTTCCTCTGTGGGGTAGGTAAGGGAATATTTTCCCTAATGAAACAAATGAGCAGTTCACTTATGTCTGGTTTAGTCTCAGTTTGTGATATATTTGTCTGCAAACTTTGCCAGACTGGCAAGTTTAGATAAAATATTTCTGTTCTTCAGTATGTTAAACCCTCCCGAGATCCCCTGTAATAGGATATTTGCAAGAGCTTCAATATGGAAAACAAGAATATTTTTTTACTAGGGAAATAATGTATATATATCTTCCTTTGAGAAGGAAGTAATTGAAAAGATTACTACTGCCAAAATTTCCTTAGTTTAAGGATTTACGGATTCCTTAATTCTGAATTCATATCATTTGATAAATATCTGTATTGATGACCATGTGGCATCAGTATACTTGACACTTTCAGTGTAGGCTTAATTACTTTTGTAAGACTTAGTGTGGCTGATGGATGTTGGAAGAATATTTCTTGGACTCACTTGGGGAAAACAGCAAGTTTTGAGGCTTATTTCTGTACTACAAGCACAGTATCTGATGTCACCAAAGTTCCCATCTTCAAAACTCTCGTGCATGGCAGATACAAACAGCAGGTGACTGTGGTAGCAGTGGAAAGAATTGCATTTCTGCATGCTGCTTACAATGCAACATTTAACACGTGAAGCATTTCACACGTACTTTTATGAAGCAGAGTATTCTGCTTGATCTATTGATTCTTATCAATCTATTCTCCTCTGACAATGTGCACAAAACATGAAAGAAAGGAAGCTTGTTGGATCTGAGAAGCAAAAAGATCTGCTCACATTCTATAGAAATGCTGGGAAGGGACTCTTCATTAAGGACTGTAATGATAGTACAAGGGGTAACGGGTTCAACAGGAGAAGTTTAGACTGGATATGAGGAAGAAATTCTTTCCTGTTAGGGTGGTGAGGCACTGGAATGGGTTGCCCAGGGAAGTTGTGAGTGCTCCATCCCTGGCGGTGTTCAAGGCTGGGTTGGACAGAGCCTTGGGTGGCATAGTCTAGTGGGAGGTGTCCCTGCCCATGGCAGGGGGGTTGAAACTGGATGATCTTGAGATCCTTTCCAACCCAAACCATTCTATGATCCTATGATTCTATCACACATTAATCTAAGCAATATTTGATAAATTAATGGCATACATGTCGGAATGCTCATGCCTGTTACATACTGTAGGGAGATGATCAGTTATGTCCAGTCCTGGGATGATGCTTTTTCACATGTAATTTGGGACCCATGGAGTGGGTCTTCAAGTCAAAGGCATGCATTTCTCTCTGAACATGCTTCTGGCCACACAAAGAGCATTAATCCTGTTTTAAGCAGAGATCAATTGTATAATATTTTTTTTTTTTTGCAAAGTAAAGAGGTTATTGCAGCATCAGAATGAGGGTTTGATTCCCTATTCTAGAGAATTGCTAGTGCTCTCTCTGCCAAGGGGCCTATCGTCTTACTTAATAGGGAGTCTGTTCCCTGTGGCCGGAGTCCCTTTCAGTCATCATTTCATTACCAAATGAAGCTGATGTCATAGTTCAGGGTCAGAACTTTGCACTTCAGGGCTCAACAAGCCCAGCTCCAGAACCCAAGCTCCTACTGAAGTGTCATTCAAGAGACAGCTGGGAAATTTGAAAGATGAAGGACTGTAAGACAACCATGAAGCAATGCTGATGCACATGACAGAGCTCAGCTTCTACCAAACCAGAGGAAACACGAATTCATCATAAACACAAATTTTGAAGGATGTGGAACTTGTTAGGGCAAGTCCAGAGGATGCCATGGAGATGCTGTGAGGACTGGAGCAGCTCTGCTCTGAAGCCAGGCTGAGAGAGCTGGGTTGGTTCAGCCTGAAGAAGGGAAGGAGAACTTAGAGCAGCTCCAGTGCCTAAAGGGGCTACAAGAAACCTGGAGACTGTTGGGTTTTTTTTGGTCTACTGGAAGGAGTCCCTGCCCATGACAAGGGGTTGGAACTGGATGACCTTTAAAGTCCCTCCTAACCCAAACCAGTCTGGGATTCTGTGATTCACAGGCTAAGTCTTCAGCTACTCTTGAAAGTCTTCCTTCATTTTACTTCCTATTCCCCTGCAAGCTGTTTCTTCCAGCAATTTTGGAACTTCTGCTATGAGAGTAGATGTGATATTCAGTTTTAGTACAAATTAAACAGCCACTTTCTTAGTGACAAGATAACAGATCTAAAACTGTGAGTCCCAAGCACCTTTTCCCTGCTTATCAGTCCTGTTCCATCTTCATCCTTATAATTTCATATTCCTTCTCTTTGTCTCTGTGTGATATTTTGCATATAACTGGGGGATATGGATGCTTTTCATGTATTGGATTATTGCAGATGAGATTTCCATGATAAAATAGTTCTGTAGCTCCCTATTCTCCACAGACTTTGAAATAAAATATCCCTGATTTTAAGATAGAATGATCAACCTGAACCAAACCCCAGACACAGAAAGCTTCAGAGGAGGAAATATATATAGAAAAAATATTTAGCGTGAGTTACGCAATATGAAAACCAAAGGAGATTCAAAGTCAGAGTGCTGATGTTTGCAAAACATTCTCGGTTTTGATACCCAAAAATGCTTAGCCTCTTAACAAATAATTTCTCCAATAAACCCATAACCTCCTCTATCTAACTTCCTAATTTTCGGTAGAATGTCTCTTTGAAGTGTTAGCATGTACTGCTTAAAACTTCTGCCTTGCATTTCAACAGGTTAAAAGCACAGTCTACATTGAAGTTTCTTTTGCTTCAAAAATTTGAGTATTCTGAATTTTTAAGGTTTTCTAATAATAAACCTTTTTTGTTAAATATAAAGTGTGAGAGCCCTTGCAGGGTCATTTTCAGCATAGAGGGAGCCTCAGTCCTCCTGTCCATAGCAATCAACCTCTCGAGGCTTACTTACCCAACCATTGGTGCTGAGGTTACGACTTAAAGAGGTCAAGTGCAAAGACTATTTGCTCCATTACTTCTTCACTAGAACAAGAGTTGCTTTCTCTCTGGAAAGGGAAAGGTGTCCAAGGTAATTTGTCTTCCAT
This sequence comes from Bolborhynchus lineola, assembly GCA_025448015.1. Classification (NCBI taxonomy): domain Eukaryota; kingdom Metazoa; phylum Chordata; class Aves; order Psittaciformes; family Psittacidae; genus Bolborhynchus; species Bolborhynchus lineola. Next base: position 10,988 of record JAOEHX010051520.1, read on the forward strand.
CTGCAGGAGAGAAGGAGCCTTCCAGAAGGAGAGAACATGTAACAAGTTAATTCTCCTCTTATTGGGCTTGAATATAAGAACTTTCTTTGCATGCAACACATGCGATATTGTTGAACTGATACAGAAATAAGGCAGACATAGACCCATAAGGTTTTGTATTTGTCAAAATAGTTTTAAGCCTGAAATTGTAAATTCCAGAAGACTTTTAAGTCTCCTGAGTTTCCAGGGTGTAGAAATGCTGATCGATATGTAAAAGTCAGCAGATTGGGTAGATGGAGATGACTTGTATGGCCACCAGTCATGATTTCTTACACAATTTTAGGGAAGAAAGCCTGGTTTCAATCATAATCTTGTAATACATAATATTTTATAGTCTTTTGTAAAGCAATTTAAACACAAGTAATCTCAGGGACTTGATTTTTACATGGCATTGACAAGCATGTCTTATCAATAGAATCATAGAATCATGGAATGGCTTGGGTTGGAAGGGACCTTAAATCTCATCCAGTTCCAACCCCCATGTCTCAGGCAGGGACACCTCCCACCAGACCAGGTTGCTCAAGGCCCTCTCCAATCTGGCCTTGAAATCTATTCATGCTATAATATACTGAGGGACAATTGCTCACTTACAAAGAAAATAATAAAAAAAATCTATGGCCATTTTTCCCTTTAAATGATATCCCATTTCTTCAAGTTTTGTTTTATTTTCCAGGTTTAGAATATGGAAGGACCAATGACTCACAGGAAAGTATTTTTTGCAACAGATGAAACTTATTATGCAGGCACTGTGCATATTTACATTGTTCCAACCCACTTCATATCCTTATTTATGCATTAAACATTGGACAGAATGACGATTACTTTAGCAAGATTAGAAATTAGGCAGGGACAGTGGCAAGGAGGAATGAGAAACAAATAGAAACCTGATTATTTCAGATATTACCATTGGGATTGTATAATTAAGTGCATTCCTCATTTCATTTCAAGTTCAACTATATTATTCTTAACAGTCAGCAACATTCCCCCCTCACCTTTTGCGTTGATCTCCTCAGTCCTCAGAAAGGCCACTGGGCAAAATGAGTTCTTGCATCTTTGATTAGCTTAAAAG
>JAOEHX010051522.1:0-29417 GCA_025448015.1 Bolborhynchus lineola
TGCCGGCCTCCCTCCTTCTTTCCCTCTGCCCTGTTTCCTCTCCGCCGCGGCTCAGCTGGGGGCGGCGGGCCGCTCTCCCCTCAGCGCCGCGCCTCAGCGCCCCGGTGGCAGGCCGCGGCTGGGCCGTCGGCCCGGGCTCTCCTTTCTGTCGGCAGCTCCCAGACGCGTCCTCTCCATCCTGCCCAGGCTCTCTTCCCTCGCCGCCTGTGACCGGCGCAGCGCCCCTACCCCTTTCCCGAGACTTTTTTTTCCGCCGAGGTCCGAGCTAGCTGTTTTCTCTTTTCCTTCCTCGGCCCCTCTTCCCTGCCACGCTTGGCTGTGCTTCCCCTGCCCGGCTCTGTGCTCTCTGCTGCGCTTCAATTGAGCGGGGCTTTCCTCACGGTCCAAGTAGCCACTTCCCGGTTACCTTCCTCCTCCCCGGCCCTCGCCCGCCGACGGAGTTAGGCGGTGGCCCTGGGGAGCGGTGGCGGGCCCCGGCGGCTGCTCCCGGGGGGGCTGGGAAGCGTCGCTGCGAGCGGGGGAGCGGGCGGTCGCGCAGGTGTCCCGCTGCCCGCGGAGCGCTCCGCACCTCGCCTTCCCTGCGGCCGCTTCCCTGACCCCGAAAGCAGGAAGCGGGGGTAGACGGAATGCTCAGATCGAGGAAAACAGGCGAGCAGGGTTTTTCTTCAGTTGTGACCCTCGCTTCAAGGAGGGTCTGTCTCCCTCACTCCTAGGCCACAGAAAAACGTGCTTGTTGTTTATGGGGACCCGTAACTTTGTAATGACTCCCGTTATGAGTTGATTTTCAGCAGGAAACTTAGAGCAGTTTGTTGACTGTGTCTGGTAATGTTTAACTGGTCAAATGATGGGTGGGAAGTAGTTTCAAATTTTTACAACGGTAGACTTTGGAAAAGGTGGACTTCGGGGAGTGTTTCTAGAGAAGGATGTGTAGAGCAGCTGAAAAGTCCTCTTTTCCTTTTGGCACTTCTCCTATTTATGTGGGCTCTGCATCTGTGTACGTCAATACCTATGTTTATTAATGAAGAATCTATCCCTAAATCCTGTCTTTTACGTGTTATCAAAAAGTTATATCAAAGCATGCGGAAACTTCAGTTGGTTGTACTTGTGGCTAAGCAGTGAGATGAAGAGTAAGCTGATTTGCGTGGTCAGAAGTCATCCCATTATTTATAGGATTAAGAGTGATATACAGAAAAGGTTTTGCTGACATTTTGTTAATAGATTCTTGTAAACTATTAAGATATTTTAGACTTAATTATTGGCATGCATTTCAGGGCCTCTTTGTTTTCTGAACTAAGCACTGCTGGCGCAGAATTAACACAAAGTGATTCATTAACCAGTTGTGAGGGATGCTCCCACTGTTTAATGCCAGGCAGGCAAATATGCCTTAAGACATAGTAAGCATAAGAAGTACTTTTCTCTGGATATATAGAAGCAAGTTCATGAAGTGAACTTTTAATTTAGAAATTCATGTTATTTTTTTTCTTTGAGAGAAGAATGGGCACCTTCAACATCTCTTGCACTAGGAAGCATACTTCACTAGTAGGTAACAGAAGCACATCTCTTGGTGTTTATCAATAAAGGTAAATGTCTAAAGAAAGCTTAATAATGCTGGATAGAAATCCAGTGGTGATGTCTAATACACATCTCTGAAATACCTTATGAAATTTTTCTGTTAAAAGTCTCAACGTAATTACGATTTACCATAACTGTGTAAATTAAGATTGCTTTTTAATATTAAAATTCTTTATTTTAACTGATCACATTTTTAAGAGTTTACTGTGATTTTTTTTTTTATTTACTGAAAAAAATAGAGCTCTTCATTTGCATGTTTTTCTTCTAGGCATGCATTAATATCTGTGTGAAAAAGGATAAATTCTTGTTTCTTAATAGTCTTACTTGTGAGAGCAGTGCAGACTGGAAACAGCTGAGACCCAGCAATTTGCCTCATTTCATTTGTGTACAGTGCTCATTAGTTTTACGCAAATCTTGAAGCTAAGTTATACTTACCTGTAATGTTGTCTAATTTTAACCATGCAGACATATTAAGCGGTATTTAATTATCCATATTTAATGGTTGTCTTGGTTGAATGGAAATAACTGATAGAATCTGTCATTCTATCTGAGCACCGTTAGAAGAAAAAAAAGGGGGGGGGAGGAGAATAGAAAATATGAAAAGAGAACTAATGAGATCCCCCAAAAGCTGGAATTTAACATGAGTGATCATGTGTTGTTTAAGCTGGTCAAATGCTGACTGTTGTTACAAATCTGTGATAAATTGCTTGCATTCACTGGTACAACACACCCTTCTATGTGTTGCTAGGGCTTTCAAGTAGTATCTCAGTGTCCTGTGCTACTGGGTATTGAACTACCTATTTCCCTGTGAGCATAGGAGAACTTCTGTTTTTTCTGGACACATGGGGGAGTTGTGGGAAGGCATTTATGAGTTATTGGTGTCTGAGCAATTTAGTTTGCATCCTTGATATAAATTGCGAAGAATACTAGCCTTCATTAATGTGACACTCAGCCTCAAGCATTCATCTGGGATTTAAAAGCATTGTAAATTCTATATGGCTGGATGAGACAGTGTTTAGTAAAGACAGCTGTCAGATGGTTGCTTCAGAAATGCCCAAGGTAATTAAAAGTAAATAAAATCAGGTGTTTAGTAACTTCGAAATACCGTTGTTCAAAAGTCTAAGGTTGCAGGGTTTTTTTGCTTTTAAAAGAACTAAATGTTCAGTTATGCAGTATGGCATAGCCAGTGTGATGAATTACTGCTGTCTGGTAGTCCTGCCTGGCAATTCATTCCCACCTCTCCTTCTTCACTGCCTCTTGTTTGATGGCATATGGGAGCCAATTCAACTGCTGATTTAAACAAAATAAATAAATAATTTCCTGCCAGGCATGTAACAGTTTATTGTGCAGACCCAAGCCCGGTGGGAAGAGGTGGGACTTGCACAGTGGAGAGGAAGAAGGTAAAAGAAGGAGGGCATCTGCTTACACTAATGGTGCTCTACTGTCTAACTGTGCCCTAAATGTGAGTTTTCAGGGAAGGGAAATGATCCTGATTTGGACTTTCTGGTTGCATGTTTTTCTTTCCCTAAAAGCTAACTTAACCAGAAGAGAAAGTGTGATTTTTCAGCCAAATCTGTTTTAGTGCCAGCACAAAGGAAGAATAGAAATGGAGTAGAGAAAAAAGGGCAGTGGGACCTGGCCTTCTGCTGGCAGTTATGAAACTACAGCCTGAATAAATTCTTCAGCGAGATTTAAGTCGGGGGGTATACGGTAGGTTTACTGGCTTTCAGTATACTTAAGCATGGAAGGGCTAAATCTGAATGGTATGTACACTCTTGTCCTATGTAAAAGAAACATTTTTTTAAGAGAAACAAACTTGACATTGAAAACCACTTGAAGAAGTACATCTTGCTTTGATTATCTCAATTAAAATTATAATAACCTCCTAGAGATCTATCATATGGTGGCATTTCAAATCTGCAAATTAATTATGACACAGTAAAAAATGTTGTCTGGTTGGTTAGCCTGGCTGCTGAACAATTTCTGATAGTCTGTCAGGTTGTATTCTGGGCTTTATTTCTCACAAACAAACTTGAGTTATATTTGAACTGTTTGCCTTTGTCATGCAAGTCTTAATGTGAGTGGTTGTCCTGGGTTCAGCAGTAGCAGTCATTTTTCTCCTTTTTAGTAGCTGGTGCAGTACTGTGTTTTTGACTTTCGGCCTGAGAACAGTGCTGATAGCACCGATGTTTTCAGTTGCTGCTCAGTATCGTTTAGTCTGACCAAGGCCTTTCTGAGCCTCATGTTCTGTCAGGGAGGAGGAGAAGCCGGGAGGAAGCAGAGACAGGACATCTGACCCAAACTGACCAAAGAGGTATTCCATACCACAGCACGTCATGCCCACTATATAAACTGGGGGCAGTCACCTGGAAGAGTTAGTTCACTGCACGGTCAGGCTGGGTATCAGTCGGCGGGTGGTGAGCGGTTACATTATCTTCCCTTCTATTTCCCTTATCATCATTATTATTGGTTGTAGCAGCAGTGGTTTGTGTTGTACCTTAGTTACCGGACTGTTCTTGTCTCAACTCGTGGGAGTTAACATTCTTTCGATTCTCCTCCCCATCCCTCTGGAAGCAGAGGGAGGGAGGAAGGAGGGCGGGGGGAATAAGCAAGCGAGCTACGTGGCTGACTGGTCTTAAACCACCACAATGGTTGAATATAAACTTTATCTTTTAGAACAGTGCATGCTTGATTTATCCTCTTCTGGGATGTTAAATTTAATCTTTTACCACAGTATGTACAAACTTTAATGGATTTTTATGTTTATGTTGGTAAACTTTTAGTTCTCTACCAGTTGTCTTTATGTGCATGAAGCCAGCTTCTGTAAGGACTTCCTCCATAATCTCCTGAGATGATTATGAATGTTGAATATTATGAAGGAGATTGTGTATCAGTTGCAGACTTTAACTGCTGTAGCAATGTTAACATTATAAGTGCTTCTGGAAGTTAAAGTGAATGTTCATTTGAAGCCTTGTTTTCAACCCTGTCTGAAATCCCTTTTCTAAAAAGCAGGGAAATAGCATATGCTCTAGGTGATACATAGCTGCTTTTGTTTAGCAAGAGGAGAGCAGCAAGAGTGTTTGTGTTAAGTGCATACTATGAGAGTGCTTAAAAGATAAGGAGTTTTTGAGGAAGGGAAAAGAAATAGCATTGTTTCCCTGCGTGATCGTATAATTATATTTAGTATATTTATATACTTATAAATTCTGGTTAAGAAAAAGGTGTTTTGCTTAAGACCTTCTCCTTTTGCATAATAAAGAGAATATTTATAAGGCTGCTTAATGTCAATAGTCTTTTGCTGCCTTGTAACAGTAGTTAGCACTGAACAACCATTTGTGACTCAGCTGAGTGTAGTCTCTCAGCTTTCCACATGGTCATGAGACCTGGATTGGGTGCGAAGTATTATTTGGTCATCAGTAAATTTTCATGCTTTAAAACCTTTTTCCTGGGTACCTGAAGCTGTTCAAGGAGTACCTCACAATAATGAGAAAAGAATGGCCTGTAACAATATAAGGAATGAATTGTTATAAGCCTCCTACCATAGAAAAGTTGCAGATAATTTGACTTGTTAAATAGTCTTGGGATTATGTAGCACAGATTTGCACATTCTGCAGCATACGAACTCCTTAGTTCTGATAAAGTTTTTAAGCTGAGTTACTAGTGTCATATTCTAGGTTCAGGTTAATTTTTTAAATTAAAACCTCAGTTAAGTTTTAATGTATATTAGTTAATTTTGAAGTTTATGTTGACACTTTGAGTAACATACCTGGACATATGGAAAGCATGTATCTGAAGTCCAGCTAATGTATATTGTGCATCAATTTGCTGTAACAAGGGGACTCTGATTAATTTTGTTTGGTTTATAGAAGTTCTTTGGCCATAGATTTTTCTGCTTCTGGGGTTATGTTGAAAGTGATTAGTGAAACATCAGTTGGGTACAACATCCTTCATGCTGCAAATTCCTCATGCTGGTTGCTGAAAGTTTGGATTTGTCCTGCATCTCATTTCAATTAGATTTATTTCATGAATGTTTAGGATACTTAAGAGGTTTCTGGAAAGCTGGATGAGGATGGACTTCTATTTTGGGACTAAGAGTGAGAGGAAATTAGAATGAAGTTGGTTTTTTATTGGACTGAATTTGCACTCAGCAGTGAAGAGTCAACATTTACAGAAGCCTACAGCACTGCGAGGAAATTTGAATGGGGTTTATCTGCAGTATATAATTACTTAAATTTTAAAAAGGTATGGTAGTATCTTGAGCACATTGTCAAATGCAAGCAATGCATTTGGGAATATTAATTTACTTAGTAATTTTTGTATTGCTCATAGAGCTTATTGGCCATCAAGTACTATGAAGTGCAGTTATGCAGTTCCTATGATGTGGAAAAAAATCCTAAAATAAATCTTATGCTCTTCATGAGGATATGTTTGAAGATTACTGATTCAACCTAGAACTGGAAAACCAGCAACTTGCACCTTCTGTGTTCTGATTTCATATCCTTAGTGTAGATAAGATTATGTACCACAGCTTTCAATAGACAACTTAGGTTTTATGTGGCTGACAATTGAATTTGTCTTTCTTGTGAAAAATTGTGTTGTAGCTAGTACAAGTGATGCTATATATACTGCACTGTTTGTATCATCACATTGCATCTCAGTGAACTGGGAATGTATGTCCTACTTCTTTCAGTAAAAAACAATAGTTCACTGAAACATCTAAAGTTTTGGAATATGCTTTTTCAAAGTGGTTGTGTAGGGAAGAACTTGTATGGCAATTTTTACTAAATACTGACAGGGCTGAAACATTCCTTCTACAAGTACATTTGGCAATATATCGCTGTCAGGTTGCTTAATAGAAAACTTGACTTTTTTTTTTGCATAATAGCACTAAGAGATGGTGTTTATCTTTGGGTGGTTTGATACACGAAGTAGTTTCTGTAATGGTCAGTTTGTTCTTCAGAAACAAATGCTTGTATGGAGTGACAAGAGAAGAATTGTTTGTATGTTTATTGCATAAAGTGTATAAAAGAATACTGCAAGGCTTTGTTTCAAACAGTGCTAATGATTTCATGCTGGCCTACTGATAAGTTATATATCAAAACATGCATTTCTTGGAGTTTTGGAACATTATACATAACTTAAGGTCTTTAATTCTTTGCTGGCTTTAATATTTAATACATCTAGAAACATGATATAATTTGGGTCATAATCTGCTGTTGAAACCAGAACCACTGAAAGGATCTTACTCTCGACTGAAGTTTATACCTATAGATACCTAAATTTCTTATAATTGGATATTTTAAACTGTTTAAAACCTGCCTTTCACTGTGTATCTTAAACATACTGTGTGCGTTATCACCATTGCAAAGACAGTGTTTTGCTCCATGAGCTGTTTTGTTGAGTGGTTTTGGTTGGTTGTTTTTCTGTTGTATTGGGTGCGGCTAGGGGGAGGGTTTAGTGGTGGTGGTTTTCTTTCTGTTGGGGTGTTTTTCCCCTATTTCTCCACATTATTTTATACTGTTGGAACTCCACTTCTGTCTTTTTTTGGTGTGATCACAGTTACTGAATCACATCACCTTAATAATTCTTTCTACAGTATCTGTGTTTACTTTTGGCAGGTGGATGAAATATTTTTCATGCATAATGATCTAGTGCTAGTGTTTGATAAGGAAGTGTAGTAAGACTTGTGAAGAGTGCTGAATGTGCAGAGGCAGGGGATGGAGACCTTGGTGGCAGTCAGGATATGAAGATACACCTCTTATGAAATACATACTGTACTGTCCATTTATTGCGCATATACTTCTATGATTGCTTGGGTCAGATTAACTAATAAGAAGGTGAATCCTGTGTAAAAACTGTGTACATATTTGGAAGAAGTGACCAGAATCGGAATTACCCAAATATCTGTAATGCATATAGTGGCTCCTTGTCTGGAGGAAAGTAATGTATGTTTACTTCTTTGTGGTTTCAGTTCTTATGATTACTGGGCTATTGGCTGTATAGTATGCAGAAGTACATCTGAGGGGTATATCTGACAGGTGTCTGGACAGTGCAAGGAGCTTTTTAGAAAATTCCAGCAACTTAGAGTGAAAAATACTATAATTCTGATAAAGTACCTCCTGTCTAGGATAAATATAGAGCTGAGATGGTGATGCTCTGTATGAATGTCGTAGATCTTTGAAGAGCTCTCAAATGTTAGTGTCTCTGGTCAGTTCTGAGTGTCTCTTCCTCCATCAGGATAGGAGGACCAAAATTTTTCCCTGCTTTCTGTTATGCACACTTAATGCAAAAAATACTACCTTAGCAGAAAGCATCCAAAATAGACTGAACTGGATCTACTTTTTTGGAGATGCATCTTTAATAAGACAACTCCATGTGATAGTACATTCCTTTTCATACAAAATGTTGTGTTGCTAGATGGCATGAGTTGCTCTTAATTTGTCTGGATATTTGGCACATACAACAAACACTCCAAGCAGATACTTTGGTGTCATGAATGCAGAGTGAAACTGGACGTATAATTCCTGTAGGGAACTAGTAGCAAGATGTTCAGCTGTTGCACTGCTTGTGTTTGTGTCACAAGTGCATTTCTGAAACCTCTCTCAAGCATTTTTGTCTAGAGTGATGTAGGTTGCATTGTGAATTAGTTTTGGAGTAAAAGAACTAGTTTTGATTGAACTTAGTAGAAGTTGCCTTCCAAGGTCCATGTAACTCATTCTAACTGCAAGTGTGCATTCAGTCTGTGGGACCAGGTAGAATAAATTTTAAGGGTACAAAGAAGAAAAAAAGAGATCTGAAATGCATGTAATAGGGAAGTTGGGTTTTATTCAGCCACTGCTTTACACCACAGGTCTGCTATAGCTGGTGTTTTGACTGTGACTGTACTAATTTCTCTGGCATGCTAAACATGACTTTTTTTCTCTTTTCAGGCCAGTATGGAAATCCCCTAAATAAGTACATTAGACATTATGAAGGATTATCTTATGATGTGGATTTGTTACACCAAAAACACCAGCGTGCCAAAAGAGCAATATCACATGAAGATCAGTTCTTGCACCTAGATTTTCATGCTCATGGAAGGTTAGTGATATTTCAAAAGGTATTTGTTTAAAGTATTTATGCATGTGTTCATACTGAAATGTAAGTGGTGAAAGACAGCCATAAAACCAGTGCTAGGTAGAATACACTAAAATGCAGTGCATACAGTTTCTGTGAAGTATTTGCTCTGATGTCCAGTATAAGTGTGAAAATGTTGCATGTAATCACTCACTCAGACTGGTGGTAACTATTCATGCACTTTGAAGCTTAAACAATGGAATCATACTGGGAACAGAATGGTAGTTGATTCTGAGTTTATAATGCAGCTTTGGTGTATTTTTTACAAAACTAATGCCAAACTGCCTGAGGAGATTTAATTGAGAAAAAGTAAAGTTTCAAATTGCACTTGAAACTACAAAATATGCCAGAAAAGTGTTCTGTTTCGTGTGTAATGGTGTTGTCTGCTTTCTGTGCTCTTGTGGAATTCAGCTATTACTCAATGTGGGGAAAACATAATTCCTGTTGCAAGACTTGTTTTGCTTTTCATTTAATGTGTGATGGTAACACATAAGGTATATGGTGTAAGCAGCTGAGGTATAATTTGTAGGCTTCACTTATGATCTCTTTGTACTCCAGAATTCTCTGCTGTGTGTATAACAGGAGAAGCAGGAAGAAAAATTGGAACTTGATAAGTAATTGCTAGCTGTATGTAGAAACATAGTAAATTTGACAGAGCAAAGGTAAAAGCAGGTTTCCTTAACCTGTTTTGAATATTGTTTTATGAGTAAGTGTTCTGCTTCTATGCTGGCCTGTAATTTTTTCAGGGAATGAAGTATTGCTACTGGAGGTGTACCCTGTAGTGCCTGAATTGCAATGAATGCTCCCAAAAGGTTAGCATTAGGGTTGTATTTGCAAGTGCTCTATAATTGCAACCCAAATTCTGAATTCGAAATTCTGTCCTTAACACCATATTTTTGGTTGTGATTTTTAGTCCAGGAAATTCTGTTATTTGAAGAAGAGTCATATTGCTGCTGAATTTGCTGTAACTTCACAGGCAATTTCTAGTCTTTGCTGTCTAATGCTGCCACTCTTAAGCTGCAGGCTGATGCTTAATTTAGACTTACCAAAGTGTGTGCGACTGCAGAGAGGAACAGGCCTCTCTGCATTCCCAGCATCATCTTTGTGCTAGCACTAGTAGTCTTAAAACCATGCAAGGAATAGGATCTGGGAACTCATCCAGCTGAAAATTATTTGGCAAAAAAAAATCAGTATGACTTGATGGGGGGATGATGAGGCCATTCTTTTGGAGAGCAGCCCACATTTCAGTCCACTTGAACAGGTTCATCTTGTCATTGGTAAAGATTCCATAATGCTCTTTTGTAAAACAGAGCTCTTGGAATATACAGGCTAAGCTGTGCTAATAACGTGGGCTAAAATCCTTACAGTGTAGAACTGTTAACCATATCTATGATAATGAGGTCTAAAAATTACTTCCTGTCTTACTTCATGGATCTTAGTCACACCAGACTTTAGACAAAAAGGTTTATAAAGATTTTTATAACAGCTACTATTACTCATGAAGTGTTGGTGTTTATATGTGGAATTGATTCTAAATCCCTCTGCCTTGAGGCACAAATCCATCATTAACTGAGGAGGCTGAATGGAAACTTACTATAGGGTCAAACCAGTCCATAATTTAGGATTTTGGTAGTTTACTGTGAGACACCTAATGCTTCCTGCCCAAGAAGAATAGTTGACAGGCTGTAAATTTAGTCCACAAATTTCTGTTAATGAGTCTGAGTGTGTTCTTACAAAATATTTTCATTTTTGCTTGAATATGAATTAGGAAGGGTCAAGTGAATCATGGTTTACTTCATACAGTCTAATAGCTTTGAAGGTGTGTAACAGTTTGAAAAACTGCATTATAAATAGGATTGCCTTTTTTGTAGTTGCAGCTAGTTTATTGTGAATAACTACTTATAAGTGATGGATCTCATCACTGAGAGCACCAACAGTAAAACCTTTCTATCACATATTCTGGTAGGCAGAAAATAAAGCTTTTGGAAAATACTTTAAACCATTTATATTTAGCCCGCAGACTAAAGTGTTGTATTTAAATACAGGTGTTGAAACTTAGAGGCATTCAGTCAGTGTGAGGTTTGAGATTTTGGAAACTTGAACCTGATTTTTTTTGAATGGCCTTATACCAAATGGTTAGTTAAGGCTTTGCCCAGGTGCAAAGGTGTGTTGGCATACAGCTCGCTAGCCTGTGTCTCCTGAACTTCATCGGGGATTTGTTTCAAACCTTCTGTTGTTTAAAATACAACTTGTTATGGCAGATGTAATGAACTTAACCGAACCAGCCTCTATTCAGTGCTGAAATACTAGCTTAATAGGACACTGAAATTGTTAAAACTCAGCTATGGATACCTATGAACTTCTTTTGAATCATAAACATGTAATTTAGATGAGTTGGCTTCACTGCTTCACCAGTGGTGCAAATTGTGCTGATTTCTAAAATGAAGGGATGTGAAGTTTTAAAACTTGGTTATGTATCGTAGCTCTTCCACCTGACAGTTTATACAGAGTGGTTGGTTTAGTGTGGGTTAATTTAAAACTGTATTCCTGAGACCCGGATGCATGCAAAAGAATAAAGGAACTACATCTGTGTAGCATTTAACTATATTGTCAGTCTTTTTACTTAACTTTTTACTTAACACATTCCTAGTAACTTATGCTTTCTAATTTTTTTCTTGATTTGGCCTCTTAATCACCCATCCACACCCATTTCCACCCTTTCTCCTTGATCAGTTGTTGACTCTCACTTGGGCAAGTTGCCCATGCAATTTGAGTGAATAGTTCAATTTTCAAGTGCTAATTGAACGCATGATAATACCTGCCTATTTCTAAGTTAAAGATACCTTGAGAACTCCTTTCTGGTGTTTTGCGACTTAGCTACAAATTTCATTAGATTTTTACCTAAACTTTTTTTAATACTGTAATTTTTTAAGTTCAGACACACGTGTTGGAATGCGTGTTCTATACATGATGCTTGTAATTGGAGAACTGTCACTGGAAATGCTTGGAATACTGCTTCTTTGTGAATCATACAAATAAAAAGACTTTTCATATGCTTATCCTTGTGAATATTCAAACATCTACTTGCTGAATATTGCTAGGCTCTAGAAAATCTGAGATAGATCAAAAATACGAGCTTCACTAATGAAAATGTTGGACTCAACAGTACTTACTTTCTTCTGCCATGCTCCAAAATGTAATAGACTACCATATTTTCAGATCAGTCTGCATGAAATCCTGTAGAGGTTTGAGTTACGATAGTCAGAAACTCAATATCTTCTAACTAACGATGAAATGCAAGTTTGCTTCCACTGTATTAAAATACCAGTGATACTGATTGTTTGTAGTAATCCTTGGTGACCATTAAATATTTTCCTTCTCTTTGTTTTCTTATTCACCAGAATGTCCTTGCCTGCTCTTCTGCAACACTACAAGGACATACCCCCTATGTATTAAAAAAAGCAGGCATCCAGGTCTGCTCTGGAACTTTAGAAATACAGCAGTAGGTGTTTTTTGTAGGGGAAGGAGTTTTAAAAAATCTTGCTATCCTATCTTTCTTGTGTTTGTATGGGGAGCGAAGGAGAAAAGAATTCTTATCTTCCTGGTTCTGTATAAAAAAAGGCTAATAGTATGCATGTCGCAAGTCCAGTGGGCACTAAGATTTGGTCATAAATAACTTGACAGCTAAAGAACCTGTCAGTGCTTTCAAAAAAGGTCACTGCATACCAGAGTCATGTAGATGCTATAAGCCTCCACTTGAGGTTTTTTGCCTGGTTATGTCAGTGCCAAAAGTAGTGTTTTATCAATAAGCAGCTGCAAAAAGCTGCATCAGGTCTCACTACTGCTATCGGTAAGAGACTCCATGTAAGCCTTTTTTTCCCTGTAGTTAATGAACTATTTTTTGACAATGTCTTCTTTATTAGCATGCACTTCATAAAGCTGTAATATGTTGCAGAGTGACCGTGGGATTCAGCTGCTAGGTAAAAGTGCTTTAACTGACACCCAGTGTTCAATAAAGTCCAGTAAGTAATTGGCTCTTAAATATTCTGCTTCTTTTTACAATGTTTTTCCTTGAGCAGATGAACTTTTATAACAAGGAGAGCTTACATACTGTGAAATTGTGACATAAGGTCTTAATCCATGCTCACTGTACAATTTGGCAAAGCATATTTGCTAAGCAGTGTTTGCTGATTGGCTTTAATACTGATTTTCTGTGAAGATACCTTTTTTCATAATTACTTTGAGCAGCTACCAGTCATACATTATTTGAGCTTTCTGGTGCAGTTTTGGATGCCATGAGTGGACCACAAAATTTTAGAGTTCTTAAGTATGAGGATTTTTTATTATTAGTTCTTTGTAATCCTTTTCATTGCCTTCAATAGTCGTTGACTCTATTTGAATAGATAAGGAAACTGAAGGAGGTTACCTGCACAGGTATCGTATTTGATGTGTTGAATTTCAAAGGTGACATTCTGAGCATGCTGCTGAGGTGGACTTAAGTAGCTGAGCTTGGATTAAAGACTTTATATTGTCACCTTCTATTTGATACTAAATACTAGATGTTCTCTTTATGGCATATATTTTTAAGTGTATTTGTAATTGTGCATAGAACATAGTACTCAGTTCATGAAGTGACTTTGTCTTCAATGTTCTGTGAGTCTGTCGGAACATAAAGCAGATTCACTGTTACTGGAGTAATCTGAAAGTTGTTGTGTCCATGTTTCAGTTCCATGTGTACTTAAACATGCTCTTCTGAAGTTAGGCCATTTAAATAGGTTGATTTATCCCTCATCAAATAGGACTGACTGGTTGGCTTCTGTGAAACTTCTGTGAATTATTTCCATGATGTTTACTAAGTGATTTTTTTGCAAGGTTTGCTCACAGCAACTCATTTTGGGCTGTCTGGAATTTAAAAAGAAAAGAATTAAAAATCCCTTTAGTACTGACTGTCAATTTTACAGCTTTACTCAGTACTCTGTGACCATTCTTCAGTCATCTCCCATCTGTTGTAGCTTTTAAGTTACATACCTGGACAAAAAACTAGCCTGGTAAGAGGCCAGTAAATCAGGTCTCACTTTCTATACCTGTTTTGTAAATAAACAAGCAAACAGGGACCTGAGTTCTTACTCATTTTTAAATTAATTGAATCTAAAAAATATTTTCGAGGCTGTATCTGTTGGTTAAATGTCTTGCATTTTGACTTAAATACAGTGAGTTGTAATATGTGTAGCCTTTTTTTTTGGGGGGAAGACATTTAGAGCTTCACTTTGTTTTTTGTCTAGGAGATGCCTGGTACAGTGGGGCTGGGGAGACTGGCAAGCTGAGACACAGAGTTTCACAACTGTACTCCTAAAATTGGTGTTTATGCTTTACAACTTCGCTCCTTGACCGACAGACTTCAATAGGGATAGCCTTGTTCTCAGAAGAAACCATCTCCTTAAAATGAAAAGCAGTGGACTTACATGGAAGTTCTTAAGCTATGTGCTTCATATGTGTTCATATTATCAGCTAGCAGATGTCTTTCTATATCTTTATTTCTCAAAGAAATCTTCTTTCTAAACTACTTTCTAAGTTTGAATTCATGTGTTAGCTTTGATACCTTCTGATTTTACTGTGGTACATCTTTACCCAGTATTTTATATCATGGGGTTTTTTTGTTATGTTAGAACATTGCACTGCATATAAATATTCAAATCTATGTAAATACAACTGGTAAAGTTATTTTAAATAAATAGGAAATGAAATGACAGAATCTGCTCCTAACTTCCAAAAAAAGTTTTACTGAAAGGAGGGGAAAAATACTGATCTTGGGTAAAAACTCTTCTGCTCTTAAAATCTCTGCATTATACTTTTCAGGACAGGAATGCTTGAATGACTTTATTAGAATGTAAATTAGCCAACATGTAGCTACTTGTAATCCTACTTGGATGGCTTCTGTTATCTGAGATAGCGTACATGTTTGCAGCTATGTATATCAAGAATAATCAGTGGCAGATTGTTTAGGATGAAGATTGTGTCCTCAGCTGTTTCCTAGAATAACAAGCTTAGCAAGTCTGACTTCTGAAGGTCAGGAAAGAAATCTCTGAACAATCACAAGTGCCACCCTAGAGGTGTGGATGGAAAACAAACTTAAGCTGCTGCAAGCATTCTGTCTGGGATTGCTGAGTGTTGCAATGCTGTAGAGATAGGTTTTTTAGATAAATATTTAGGAGATGATGATACCCTGTAGCTGCCTCCAGTTGGGTAATAGATTGATAAACCTGGAGACCCTATCATGTTCTGTTTCAAAGCTGTGTTTTTGTAGTGTCAGTAGCAGGCCCATAGGAACTGACAGTTAAATGATGATGGAATGTGTTGTGTGGATTTAATAGTAAGTGAAAGCGGTGTGAAAATAATAATGTCCAGGAGTGTGATGGTTCTGTAGACTTAGCTTCAGTAGTTTAGACCCACCATTAAGTTGTTAAGCTGTCTTCTATTTAATATAGCTCAGGTTTGGAGCGAGTCTGACAGTCTGTGAGAAATGAGCTTTGGTTTTGATGCCTCATGTGGAAGCAGTAAGAAAGAAGTGCTCAAATTATTCTCCCCTTCCATTTATAGACCCCCTTCCATTTTTCAGAGAAGAGTTTTTTGACTTCTTAAATGGGAAAAATAAGGATAAAAGACCTGCACCTCAAGCAGAGTAGTATCTTCTAGGTCCTGACTTGTGAGGAGGCTCATGGAGGCACTGCTGCAAAGATTTGTCTGGTTCCTACTGGGAAGAGAAGAGTATTAACCTAAATGGACTCCTTATACTGGAGTCACCTTCCATGCTGCTGCCAACCTGTCACTTTTTGTTCCCTTTTTCCAGCCACTTCTTTCAGCTGTGGAGTAACTCTTCCATCTCCTTTCCTTTTTTTTAAATCTCCTCTAGTCACTGAGTGCTTTTGCCTGCTCAGCCTGCCACTGGTTACAGCAGTTTGACTGAGGGAGAGGTAGGAAAGAAAAAGCACCAAGAGTACCCTTTTGTGTTCCACTGGTAATAGCTCTTTCTGCCACATTTGGAGAAGCCTGCAGACTTGCCATCAGTGTTCCAATATATTGGACATGGCGAAATAACTGATCATGGTGAAATAACTGATCTTAGAAGGTAATTCAAAAGAAATGGAATAGTAGATTAAGCATTAACTCTTACATGTGCACCTTTATGTTCATTTTACCAAGTGCTGTCAGTATATACACACAGCTTTTTTTATTTCTCTGAAGTAGTTGCTCTGTGATTAGAGCATGGGATTGCTGTAACTCAAGCCAATGGAAACTACTGGATTTCAGCTAATCATGGTGTTCTCAACTTTTTTTCTTTAATTGTCACTGAGTTGCTATGGTACATACTTGGAAATCTGACATAGGCTTCTTGAGGTAAGCTAAACTGAAATCAAAGTCCCCCTCTTGGTAGTCTTTAGGGTGCTGCCATTAATGAATAAGATGTAGCTTATAATCAGAACAGATTGTATATAACAATATAAACAGTTTTAGTAAAAATTCTGCCTTCAACCAAATGAGCTACCATACAGTAATCAAGTAATGGTCTGGTACCATGCCAGTTTTCAGGTAAATCTGAGACAGAAGCAGTAACAAATAAGAAAGGTCAAAACGTGGTCTTAATTGATTTAATTCTATTCTAGAGACCACTAAGGCTGGGAAATATCTTGTGCAAGGTAGTAAATGTGTAAATAAAAAAACATTATTTTTCTGGAAATAGTAAATCTTCTGCCGGGTGTGTAGCTAGGCTAGGGAATAGCTTAGTTTGCATTGGTGCTGGTATACAGAAATTGATGCATGCTGTAGAAATGGTAGTTGCCAAAAGTCTTATTTGAAGCCTTATTTTTTTTTCTATTGTGGCTAGTTTTAGAAACTGTGGTCAGGAATGATACAGAAAAAATTGTTGAACTTCTCTGGAGACTCCTGTCCTTCAAAGATTCACAGAGTTCCTGGATTTAAGCCACGAAAGAAACCTGAGATGCATTCTCTTCTGCATCATTTTGAGAAGGATAGCTGCAAGATTATATTTGTTTCAAGAAAGGGGAAGAAGTACTAGTTTGAAGAAATTCAGAGTAAATGTTAGGGAAACTTAGATATTGGGTGAGATACTGAAATGGATTTTGTAGGGCCTTTGAAGGTTTCTTACTGAGAAATTAAAGTGAACTGGGTTGGGGAGTGAGGTCCCTGCCAACTCTCCATTTGTTTGAATAAGTCATTATGCTTTCAAGTCTCCCCACCTATGAAGTGGCATCTTTTTAGTGCCATGTATTTCACTGGCATTTGTAAGTAGTACATCAAGATGTATCTACATATTGAGAAAGTAAATTCTGGTTTTATGGCTGTAGGCCTTATGCAATACATAGGGGCGTTTGCCATTGCTTAAAGTTTGGTGGTTTGTTAAATTTGTTAGTTCTTGGAAGTAGAGATGAATATATGCTTGTTTTCTACACCCAAGTTGCCTCTCATTTCCCCTCCCGGTTTTGGTGGGGGAGAACTAAAGGGAGGTTTGTCACTTCACTTTTTGTTATTAAAAAGATGAACAGTTCAGATAGATCATCTGTTTCCATCAAGCATGTTTGTATGACTAGGAAAAGACCTGCTTATAAATAGTTGTGAGATGAACAAGTTATCTGATGGTTTAACTAAATTCAGAAATAAATGGTCAGAGACTTGTGCTGTGAAACATAGCTATATTTCTGTATTTGAAATAGTTCTCTGATCCTGCAAAATAAGCTACTTTTATTAATAAATAATTAACAGCACAGGTTAGAATTTGTAGTGAGTTACGTAGCAATGCAGAAAGTAAGAAGGGGGAAATTGAAGAATTATAAGTAGAGGCTTCTTAATTTTAAAACTAGTGTAACTTTTTATTTGGCATATACAACTGTCAGTCCATTTTGAAGTGATAGATAGGGTAATAAGGATGGAAGGATATCTCACCCAGAAGGAATGACCATACTTCTGAGAGAAAAGTGAGTTTGGGTTTGGTGATGGTTTGTTTGGGTTTGTTTATTTTTTGGTTTGTGGTTTTTTTTTTTGGTTGGTTGGTTTTTCTTAGTTCTGTGGGGTTTTTTTTTTTTTTTTACTCTCCCTCCCCCCTCCCCCCGCTTTTTTCACCAGGAAAAGGTAATTTTCGCCCTAATACGTGCTTTTGCTAGGATTAGTAAATACTCCCCTTCATCACAGAGGCAAAATGACACAGTTTATGGTAAGAGTCTTCTGTCAACTATTAGAGAAGGGAGGAGAGCTCTTGTAATTTTACTTCAGTTTAGATGTACTTGAAGAGAGTGTGATCCATCTTTGGTAACTCTGGAGAACTCGGTCACTGGGAAGACTCAAACAAAAATGGGGTTTTATCTCTGTAACACCTTAACCTGTTGCAACCAAAGTGAGAGGAGCTGTTTGGAGTACTTGAATGAAATTCATCAAATTCCTGTCAGTGCTGGTCTTTTTTTTTCCTGCCTGTTCATTTCTAACTTCTGTCCAAAAGATCCACACAAGGTGACTTAAAGGACTTCTCCCCTACCTACTCCCCACCTTGGAAAATGTATTGCATAATATTGTAGCATTCTGTCCTATGGTGATGGTCTGGGTTGATTGTTAATGTTATCTCCTCATCATCATGAACCTCTGTGTTACCAAAAGGCAGCTTTACAGATGAAGATGATTAATTTCAAAATACTTCTTATTTATATGTGATATTATAAATACTTGCTGTCTGTTATAACACATGCCTTTCAATGTGGGTGTGGATAGCTACTGTTAGCTGGTGTGTTCTTCAGTGGTTTGAATACTCAAGCGCAACTGTAGTGAACTATTATTTCCTTTTTAATAGCAGAATCTGTCCTCATACATTCATACTGAAACTACAGTGCAAGCACTGTTGGCTTGCAGAAAGCCTGAGAGTCACAGGGAATTGCTGAAATTTAACCTTCCCATAAACCAGCCACATCTCAGAATTTCATAACCTCGTTGTAGATAACGCATCACCAGAGGAGAATACTTGCTTTGAAGCTTTATTAACAGTGGCAACAATAATAAATAATGATAGTTTGTGAAATACTGTTTGAATTACTAGTCAACATGAGTCACTAGAGCCCATATCAGGTTTTAAGTGTAGGCTTAGCTTTTTTCTTTGATCTTGAATTCTGCATCTTAATGTATAGTTGTACCTATAATGTAGTGTTATATTATTTAATGTGCAGGTCAGGACAGAAGATATATTTTGTATATGCTTCAGCTATGCTAAAAAGTAGTTAGCTTTAATCAACTTTATACTGTGGCACTTACTTGGGTTATTTTGCTGTTAACACAAATGGATACTGGTTTTCAGTGTGGAAAGTCAGCTCTATTAGTGTACTGTGTATGCTGAGAATCTGGTCACTGTTTAGATGAAGACTGACACTTCAGTCAGTCATCGTGTAAGTCAACTTACAGAGTTACTTGTGTAATAAATTGGTGACATAGCTGTAATACTTCTTCAATTTTGAGATGGTGCAGAAAGAGGAAAATACAGGAAGAAAATCAAGACTAAAATTAGAATGACTGAAGTTTCAAAACTGTATTTGCATGATGTTTTATACAAAATCTAAGAGAACACTAAATGAAATTCTGAAGCAAACTGATGGTGGTCACAGGTATGAATTCACACAATGACAGGCATTTTAAACACTTCAGTTATGTTGCTTGACTTCACCAAACCAAACTCTTGGTTTTGTGCAAAGAAAATGTTTCATGTAAAAATAGCAGTAGGATTTGCATCAAAGAACACAGTACTGTAATTCGAACAAGATCATTAAGTGAGTAAACTCATCATGCAGTTGTGCATGTAACTACCAGTGTAAGTATTTTTGTACTAAATGTTTTTGCCCATCTCATTTTTTGGAGTTTCAATTGAAATAGTAATTAGCTCACCTACATTTCATTTACACTACTTAAATGTTGGCAATGAAAGTGAAATAAGCCGATGGTTGCTTTTCTCTTCTGCTCCACAGTGCTGTAAAATTAAGATGCTTTTTCCCTTAGGCTACATCTGTGTCTTCTGGAGGAATGGGAACCAAGTGTATAGTAAAAGTCAGCATTTTAGATTTATGCATTTAAGTCTAGCCCTTTTTACTAGATTAAATTTTGTAAATTTAGCTACTTGTGTCAAAAGCATCTAAATAATCTTGCTTAAGAAAATCCTTCTAGGGTATGGTCTAATTCTCATATAGTATAAACATTTTATATAGATAAATTTTACACGGTCTGCAAATTGTTTTCCTGAAAATCATGGTTAGAAGCACTTTGCTTAGTGCTTTTGTAATTGAAGCTCAAAGCCGACTTAGTGTCTTGTTTTATTCACTTTAGACACTTCAACCTTCGAATGAAGAGAGATACATCTCTTTTTAGTGATGACTTTAAAGTACAAATATCAAACCAACTAATTGATTATGATACCTCCCATATTTACACTGGACATATTTATGGTAAGTGCAACACTTTAAAATGGGTTAAAGTGCAGTCATTTTAAGTAGGAAGGCTTTTAATTGTACATGCAGAAAAGTTATATCTGTATGATTAGGGTTACCTGTATTATTAAACTTTAATAATGCGTCTAAAGGAATTTAAACTCCAGCTGCTTTTATTTTTATATGTCACACATAACAAATGAGTACTAATAATTTTCATATCCATAGAACTTGAACTTCAGCTGTGTTTATGAGCATAATCTTTGTAGAACTCTGATGCATTATAAAAAAAGGACATCTGCACTTAAAAAATTAGGTACTGTTCTTAGTTTAAAGGAGCTTAAGGAATATGGAGCTGCCATCATTAAGGGTAATATACCTAATTTCAGTAAATACAAAAGATAAAATTTATTAGGAAGGAGAATTAATGAATTAAAAATAGATGAAAAGAGAATGATTAAGACTTTGTCCCTCTTCATACAGTCTGGTTCTGAAAGGACTAACAGCTTCCTGAAGATCTGTTAGTAATGTTAGTGAAGTCTTGAAATATATGTTGTTTTTTTTTTTTTTTTTTAACTGGGAAAAAAGTATATGAGGCTTAGCACTTAAAGTGAATTGATGTAAGCTAATTTACTAGCTCACTTAAGTATGTCAGAGGGCTAAGTTTAAGTTTTAAGAGCATTATGCTTGAAGAGAAAAATGGATGCCTTGAATATAGGTATTTTTTTTCTTTGCGAGCTTGCATTCTGATTTATTATTTTTATAATTGTATGAATAGATGTAGAAGAACAGGACTTGCATGTATGTGCTCTATATGTGACAGCTTTAAAATATGGAGTTGAATTCTTCATTATATGCTTCTTAAACATGTCACTTATGCACCTGATTGGGAAGCTGTTGAACTTGATAACTATGGTTTTGGGATAACTGTATGTCTTACTATTGAACAATCTTAGTGTTTAAAATTCAGACATAAACTTCTGCAAGTCTTACTGCTGTTACTTAGAATCTTACTGCTACGTAATTCATATAGTTTTTAGCAGTTGTGAGCTGGGGCACAATCAGTGTAATGATGCAAGTATCATTCTTTAGCGTCGACCGCTTAACACGTTTAGTAGTGTGTATGCTTGAAGTTTGCACAGGACTGAAAGCTTAAAAGCAGGTATAAAAAAAGGTATAAGAAGGTATAAAAGATATGCCTTTACATAGAAAGATATAAAATCTCTCAATGTACTTTTTTTCTTCAACAGGTGAGCAGGGAAGTTTTAGCCATGGGTCTGTTATTGATGGAAAGTTTGAAGGATTCATCCAAACGCACAGTGGGACCTTTTATATTGAGCCAGCAGAGAGATATATTAAGGACAAAACTCTACCGTTCCACTCTGTCATTTATCATGAAGATGATATCAGTGAGTACATCCATTTTTGCTATAGATAAAATATATTTTTATTATTGAATGTCAAAATGTGTAAGCCATTTGTAAGCATCAAATGAAACTTTGGCTGCATATGGCACTGAATCATGCTGTCCTGACATGATTCATATACAGTTATGGTCTGAAAGAGATCTATGGCAAACCAAACCAATGTGAGCCTTCCTTATTCTGCCATTTTAAGAATTCTTTAAGAGTATAAGCAGTGCATTTTTTATACTCAATGGATGCATGTTTCTCTTGAAAAATGCATTCTTAAATGCTCTGTACTGTGTGTTTTTTCCCTGGGAAGTGAAAAATAAAGGATAATTAGCGTTCAAGTCACTACATGTTTACTTACATCTAATGAAGGTGGTACTTGTGGGAAACAAAAGCTTCCTCTGTGTACATAGTCACAATTCCCTTCAGATACCTCTTCAGAAGATATGTTGGCACCCAGTATGTCCCGTTTTACACAGTAGATGGTGGAAGTGTACAGAGAAAACTGTTTGAATTTGAAGAGTATAGCCCCCAAAGTCAAGCCTTTGTTGAAATGCCCAGCAGGGTGAGAAAATACCATGGGATACTTCTGCATCTTCAGAACTGATGCAGTAGGGTTCTCCTGCACTCCACTTGTATTTTTATGTATGATCAGTCTTCAGCTGTAGTATAAGTAATTTTTATTTGATGCTTAAGTAACTTTATGCTGAATCCGAAATATACGTCAATAAAGCTGTGATTTCAGCTTTAAAATCTTCAAAGTTGATGTTGGCAGGGAGTCATTCTGAGATTACATTTTGATTATTGAAGCTAGCAAGTTGTGTGTTGCAAGCTCACTTGATGTAGGACTTCAGTCTTGCTTAAAAATCAATTTAAACTATAACTTCATTTAAAAACTCATCTCATTAGGCCATTGTGCAAAGTGTAGAAGACTTGAGTTTGAAATCCCATTTGGAATTAGATGAGCAGTCTTGGGTTAGGTCTTTAAAATTACTTGAACTACTCTTGTGATCATTTTCAAAGTATGTCATAATGAAACTGTGTTGTGAAATGTTAAAAATAAGATAGATGAGAAAAATCCCTGCTTGTGACTTGGCTGTGTATATTACAATTTGTACTGTAAGCCAGTGAAAAACAGGGTTGTTGCATAATACTCTCTCTGGTTACTACTCTTGCATGAATACAGTGAAGAGAAATGATCTTTCTCTGCTAAAAAGTCAGCAAATATTGTTTACTTTTTTTCTAATTGAACAAAGCTTCTGGAATACAGCTGTATTTTGCATTCAGTGGCAATATGTATGCTGTCTTCAAGTATGTCAAAATTGCTGTAAGCTAGCAGATATGTTTGTCCTTCCTGTTACACCATTCTGTAAATATGATTACTAACCCAAAATCAAATAGAATTTGCAGAATTTCAAAGAGCTTCTGAATGAGCACAGTTCCTGAATTTTATGTACATTGTGAGCTACACTTGTTTTCTGACTGACTAAATGTATATCTTCCTGTGCATACAAGACCCATATTTGAGAATAAAGTAACTTAATAGGATAGTGTTTCATATACTGCCTTTGATTCTCAAAGAGAAGTTGCAGCATGCATTTAATTTTCAGCTCTACAGAGCATTGCAGATGGAAGTCAGAGAAGACAGTTTGCCTTGCTTAGCTGCTAGTGGAGTATTACATGGTTTACTGTAACAGGAGAGTAGTGTGGAAAAGTAATAACAAAACCCAGAGAAGCCTGAAATGAAACTGTAATTTGCGTCTCTTACAACATATGTTTCTTACATTTCTGTGAATAATTTGAACATGCTTCTAAATTCTTTGGAATGTCTTGTAGGTCTCACCAAACCATTCAATTCACTGCCTGATAGTGGAATACTAGACTACCACTTACACAGCAGTTTCTGTGAATAAGTCACTGTCTGCTTTACAAAGGGTTTTATTAACCCTGTTGTGAAAAGAGAGAGGAGGAGGGAAGTAAAGGGACATAAGGCAGTAAAGTGATTTGCCCAGTTTCCAAAGGCTAAGACAAGCAAGAAGGTTGTCTTGTGTCACCCATGCTGTGTGGGTGACTAAAAATATTCTGACAGAAATTGAGCTGTACCTTAAAGAAACAGAATTTGATTTTATGAAACTGTTGTTAATGTTAGTATTGTTTTGTAGAAGTGATCTCTGTTGGAGGAAGAAATAGGTCGTTTGAGAGATGGAAGAAACTAGTGATGAATTTGGTTCATATTAATGTGTTATTAAAGTGAATGGGAGCAGGATATGAATTTTAATTGCTTAGGTGATGCTATGTTGGCTTACACTGGTTTTCCTCTTGAATCTAGTGCATCAAAATTATCAGTTAGAAATAAATCAGGTTATCAGAGGGGATTCTCTAAACCTGTTCTGGGGAGTCACATGGAAGCAACGGTACAATACAGCTTCCAGATTGCCAAGTGAGCGACCATTGCCACTTGCTCAGCGTGGATGGAAACAGCCCATCCTGGAGCTATGTCTGAGTGGCACTGTTTGGAAATGTGCCACTCCCAGTGGATGCTGTCCATACACAGTCTAATGTGCGTGCATACTGACTGTATAGTTTAATTTTTTTTATTGGTATCCTAGAGGCCTCTAGGATTTCTGTGGTCTGAAATATCTGGAGTGTATAACTGCTCCTGTCACTTTCTGAATGGTGCTATGAGGCTGATTCCTTTCACGAGTTCTTTTTGCATTGAACTGCAGCTCCAAAAAACCCCAACAATAACTAAACAACCCCTAAGTTTAACTAAACAACCCCTAAGTTTTACAGTAGCTTTAAAAATAAAAATAAAGCATGCAAATCTGTTGTTGCTGCTCTGAAACTAACTTTTGTGAAACAGTCAAATCACTGGTGGCTTACACAGAACAAAAATGTTAACATTTCTAACTCAGGAGAGACTGGGGGAAGAAGTCATCTTTGCTTTAATTTGGGATATGTTTTGGTCACCCATGTTTCAGCCTTTTGAAACAATATGCTTTTTAGTGCTTTTCAGAAATCACAATGCAACATATGATTAGCATCTCAATGAGTTCTTATTCAGTAGTTAAACAAAAGGAGTTTTTTGTAAGTGGGGATTATATTGTCAACTTTATAAGGCAGCTTTTGTCTGTTACAGTGGATGTGGTGACCAGTGGAAGGCAGCCTTCTATTCATGACTTGAAACACAAGTTGAATGATTTTTAGTTTCTAAGTCACTCTTGGTCAAACTGTTTTATAATTTAGTGCTAGAAAGATGCAAATTGCTATTTTCATTAAAGTATTTTGGAAACTTTTAAGGATTAGGCTTTCATTGGAACTGTATTTACTTTATTTAAATCATATATGCTTCAAATGTGCCCCTGGGTTCAGACTGTAAAATACAAAATCTGTATTTCCTCAGATCAGCAGTGGACAGGAATATCCTGTTCAGACCTTCAGGAAAATGAATATGGTCTCTTAAATGCCTTTACCGTCTTGAAGGAGCTGTACAGCTGAGAACAGGAAGTCAAGTATCATGTAATTTTAGAAAGCCCTAACTCCTGAATGAACTGACCATTGCAAACTATGTGTTAGTGAGAATTTGGCTGCTTTTTTTTTTTTTTTTCATATCATGGTTGCCAGTTTAATAATGAAAGTCACTTGGTGGTTGTCATGGGAGCATGGTGTGGCAGACTGGTTAGACTGCAGTTGCTAATAAGGTGGAGTTTTTGTATCTGCTTAAAGTTAGATTTTGTTCTGACAGTATTGCTTCTGCTAGAACTGGGCACATCTCTGTGGTGGCTGAAGCACTGGATTTTCAGCATTTTTAATGGAAGTTTGTTATACCCTTGCCCCAATCCAGTATCCAATAAGTAGGTGACCTAAATGCTTAACAGATCACACTATTTACTGACAAGTAGAAGAAAAAAATTCATGTGACCAGGAATTGTTGTGGTTAGGTGCCTTTCTTAAAAAGCATCTGTAGTTGTATATATAATTATTAATGATCTGCCATCTAGTTAGAAAAAAACGTCATTGTCAAAGTCTGAAATATCAGGATTGGGGCAGGGGGGTTAGGTTTGTTATTGTTACATTGTTCACAGTTTTAACGTTTTGTCAGGATGTTCAGTAATTGAACTTGGAAAATGGGAAACGGGACAATATAGGAAAAGAAAAATAAAGCATTTGTTTTGCTTGAGAATTTTTCTCTAGTTAGAGCGTTGATCCTGTCATTAAAGTCTTCTTTTAGAGATCTGATGGAAAGTAGGCTTCCATTTTTTTCTCAACTCTGCATTCACTGTAAGTGATCATTCAATGGTAAAGGCATGTGTGTTCTCTGGATCAATTCACAGGGTTGCGGTAGGGATAGACTGAGAAGCTGTTGATCCCCACAAGCTGGCAGAAGGCTGTTCCTCTCAAAGTATTTAAAAGCATCACAAGAACATGGACCAGATTTCTGTGATGTGGGTCAAAATTGCCTAAGCCATCTGACACCATGTAGTTCCTAATTAGCTCCAGATATTTAAAACTGGAACTGCAGAAGGGGATGATGGAAATAGGAAGTCTCAAAACATGAGGAAAGAACAGTGTCTTCATGGTTTGAGGTAATGCAGCATTTATCAAAAGAAAGCTTTGTATGCAACTTTGTAGGCTAGACATGGTTCCAAAGTGAACTATCCTATATTACCTGCCTCTTATGGTTAGCAGAGTGTATTAAAATCTGTCCCCAGGGAATTTGTCTTATCCAACGTGTGCTAAACCTTGGCAATTGCTGCTGCAGGCTGTTTCATGTTCTTTTTACTTCTAACTGACTTAACATGTTTCTTACTAGATTATTACTTTTTAAGTGAGAAATATGTGTTTGAATCGCAGGAAGTCAGTATTAAAAATGTATTAAGGGATTTCCTAACCTCTGGGGAAACAAAATACAGAGGAAAGACTGCTTATTTTGTGTAATGCACTGAGAACATTTATTTCTAGTACTGCTCTGTCAGTTGTCATAATGCTGCATTATGACATGAATAGAAGTGGTGATAGCAGAAAATGGTATTTTTTGTTGCTATAAAATATGCTGTGCAGCCATGTTTCCAGTTAATTTCTTTGGATTGCTGCAGTTACCGCCTGCAGGAGTTGCTTCAAAGTCATGATGTTTCATGTAGATGAAGGGTGCTTATGATGAGGCATTGTCCATTACTCGCACCCTTGTCTAATGTGCTTTTGTTGCAGAGATAAGTGGTTGGTAGTGTGACGCTGATAGTGGGTGATGAGGATTTTAGCTAAGTTAAATACAGTAGATTTTTTTTTTTCCTTTAATACTATGATGGGGGGAAAAAAATGGTGGAGATGAAGGGAAGGGTCATATCTGTAAAGCTTTGCTCTTCACTCCCATCTAGTGACAGTAAACAGGATCCCAAAAAGTACGGACTTCAACAGTGAGTGGTACTTTCTGTTTAATGTTGACTATAGCAAAGCCAGTGTTCAGCTGTATTGCTAACCAAATCGGGTGAGATACCTTCCAGTAAGAGGGCTTTCTTTCCTTTTTTTCTCTCTATTCTTCTGGTACCATGCTATGGCTAACCATACTGTCAGATGAAATTGTACCTGAGTGCATAGTCTTAAGTGTGCATCTACTGTGTTCCAGCTGCTAATAGGCTTTGGCTCCACAGAACCAGACTAGAGCAAGTCCATTAAAATGCATATAATGTGGACATCAGGTCTTTGGTGCCAGGTCTTAGGCTTTATGAATCTACTCTTGTCTGTATGTTCTATTTAATCTGTGACTCTGGATGCTCACACTTTCTTAAAAACAAAAGGGAGGGGGGGTGTTTGACAAACCACAACAACAAAAAACAACTGAAAACCAGCCCACCAAGAACTCCCCCAGAACAACAAGCCTTGGTATAGTTTACACATTTCTGACAAAAGCTGCACCCCCTAGACATGATGGTAAAACTGTGGTTTGCCCTACGGAAACTAATTCCTTAAGTATTTGCATATGTGGCTCCCATAATCTGTACTTCATTACTTCTACTGGGACACCAGTTTATAATGGGATCCAGTCTGCAGAGAAGCTGAAGGGACAAAACCTCTTACCATCAGTACTTCTTACCTCCAGAGGAAGCTTCTGCAAGTATGGGTTGCTTATAAATCTCAAATAGGTACTAACAGTCAAAACCTGACCATATGTGTCTAAAACACATTGTATAGGTAATGAGAGGTGCATTGACAAGCACTGAAAGAATGATGGTAAGCAGCCAATTGTATGATATTCTCACTGGACCAGTTTGAATCTCCAGCATGGAGTCTTGTTTTACTTTAAGTTCTAAATATACCTGTAAATTTTGTAATCTCTAGTTCTGTAAGGTTTAAAATTATACTCATGCATACACATGAATATATACATACACGCACTGATCTCTTATCCTTAATTGTACTGTTTGCTTTCCAGAACGGAAATTGTACATTTTATCTCGTCAGTCACATTGCTAGCAAACTTGTGATGCCAGAATTGTAGAATTGAGTTTGAGACCAAGGATCATCAGAGTTTCTGTTCTTGTGGTTTGGTTGTTAAGTTGCATAGTATAAAATATTTTCAAAAATTCTGTGGAAGATGAGTAAAGCAAGAGTATCCTCTAGGAATGTTAGCAGGGTTTCTTTGCCACATAGAATAAAGAGAACCTTTCTCTTACCTCAGCAGTCTGTAACGTAATTAAGCTGTAATAATTTTCTATTGTGAGTTCACTTTTTTAGGGCTGCTGTTAGTTCAAGTTCATTAGTACAGATATATAAATAATAGCTCTTGTTCTTACGCTAGATGTTGCTGCTCGTATTTTCTTTTGGTGTCTATAAGAAAATAATGTTTAGAAGCAATAGTCAATTCTGTTTGTAAAACTAAGAATGCGTCTTGGTAGAAATCTTTAATGAAAGAAACAGCAGCATCAAGTTTGAATTTTAGAATGTTTCCTTCAAACCACATGAGCAATATTGGGTACAAACTGAGTCAGAGTGATACAGACATGTTTTGCTTGTACTTGGAATTTGAAAATTCAACCTGCCTTTCCTCTTTTTAGAATATCCACATAAATATGGACCCCAAGGAGGCTGTGCAGATCATTCAGTATTTGAAAGAATGCAGAAGTACCAGATGACTGGTATAGAAGAGCCAATAACAGAGGTACAACATAGGCTAATGGATTATGTTGATTAGAAATTAGTGTAATGACTTTCTATTTCTTGTATGTTGTCTCTTCTACTTTTGGTCAGTCATCATCCCCCAGCATTGTGAGGTACTTCAATTATTGCTAGAGGTTTCTTATTAACGTATTTTTCCAAATTCCTTTTCTCATTGCTTCTATAGCATAGGTGTGCTAGCTCATAGTCTTAATGAATCCTACATCATCTCAAATTTTTCAACAACTGGAACTTTAGATGGATGTGGAAATCCAGCTTGAGATGAGGAATATACTCAGGTGCAGTTGAGAAGGAGAGTTTCAAGATCCCTTGATCTCTAAGTAATATATTGGTCCTTTAAGAGTAATAACTTTCAGATTTTCAACTTCTGTTCATGTAACACACTTGTAATATCTGAGTGTTTTCAGTGGTAAATGAAGTGATGTGAGTGAGAGAGTTTTAGTAGCAATATTGAAAGGGAATGTCAGCAGCTGCTTAGCTGCTAATATGGGCTGGAGATAATAACCAAGGTAGCCGGGCAAATCTTTATTTCCAGGAAATTTTGTCACTTATGCAAAAAATGGAACAGCTTGGACCAAAATAATAATAATAATAATCTTGATTCTTTTTCATGAAAGAAGTCGGTGCTGTGAGGTCGAAAGGAAATTTGAAAATGGATGGATAGGGTCCTAATTTC